>JAOTQR010069348.1:0-13393 GCA_025774065.1 Solanum ossicruentum | reverse complement strand
TTAATCATTATAAAGTTACTTGACTTATAAACCACATAATAGACCATCAACAACTTGAAAATCCTTGTCAAGGCATTTTATTAAACACTTGGTGGGTGTATAATGCCAGTTCAAAATCATGAAATTCAAGAGTGAAATAATATGAGAAAACTCAATGTGAATCCACCCACCAACATATAGTAAAATCCTCGTGTAAGATACCTTGAAATCAATCATCAAATCTCATAATAGATCATAGTTTCATAGCTCAAAATATGCATAGTCTCAATAGGCAAAATCACTTCATAATATAAGCTTGAAATAGATAAACATGCATATTTAATCAACATTTCATAAAACTCCAACATAATTTGTAATCAAAATCCATAATGAAAGATACCCATAGAAGATACAACTTGGAAATATGCACTGTTCATAAAAAAGGAGATTAGGCTCCATGGGTTAAAAGGACCCAATGGATGAAACTCACACACCTCAAACTTGAGTTTTCTTGATGTAGTCTTGAAGGAGACTTGAAGCTTGAATGGAGGTCTTGAAATCTAGAATTATGCTTGAGACACTTGAATTTAACTAAAATATTTGGTTAAATGTTAGAAAGGGTTTGGAGAGGGTCTTGAGTGATACAGAGTTGAAAAATGGCTAGGCATAGCAGTTTTCACGCATATGTGGGCTTGAGACTATGATCCCAAGGCCCTTAAGCCGAAACAGAATTTTTAGGAAAAATTAACACTGATCCGTGCCCCTGGTAATTTTATGAAAATTATTTTTAGTAACGGGTCCTCTAAAATCGAGGTTATACCCATTCACCCAATTTTGCCTCCTGACCACGAATATGAAGTCGAATTTTCAATATTACACATGGATTTTGAGATATATAAAAATTACGATTATAGACATTTTCGAAGCACATTTTTAAGGTATTTTTGAGGCTCTGGAGTTAAAAATAAGGTTTTTAGGCCCAAAGTTGTACTTTTAGTTATTTTCAGAATCAATGTTTGAGTTTGGTTAACATTGAGACTTCAGATGCTCAGATCAGAATTTTGACTGTTCCAACAGTCTCAAATGGTGAAATTAATGGTAGAAATGGTCTCATCATGGTTTTTGGAGTTGTAGAGAGTAGTTTTGGAGTTTTTAGTTTTAAACTAATTTAATTGACTTACATTGGTAAATATGTCGTAGAGACCTCAGAATCTAGTTCTGATTATTCTGTTGAGTTTGGATCGCCATCCTTGGTGTGAAGGCATATTTTATTTGTGAAATTCTAATTTTGGATGAGTTCCGAATGCCAATTTCGAATTTTGTTGTTGGTTGATGTTGTTGATGCAAAGAAGTTTCTGGTGCTAGTACTTTTCTTCTCTGCGTTCGCGGAGCTCCGGCTATTGATGAGCTCCGTATTCGCAGACAAGGTTTCATGTTCACGAAGTGAGCGTGTGTGATTTCCCCCTCTCCTGCTAACATTCTGCATTCGCAAGTTGGGCTCCGCAATCACGAAAATCTTTTTGTTTGTATCCTCCACACTCACAGAACCCTATTCATAATTATGGAGTAGTTTTTATAGCTGGACAGCCTTAAACTTGTGAAACACCATTTTAAACCATTTTTCACTAACTCTAAGTTTTTGGGCAATTTTTAGAAAAGGTTTTCGAACATTTGACTTGAGTAAATGTTTCCAACATTATTTTGATCATTTCCCATGAGTTTCATCTCAATTTTGTCTAGAGTTTCATTATTTTAAATGTCTAAATTTGGAAATTTTTGGTGTTTGATTTTGAACCGTTAAATGAGGATTTCTCACTCAGTTTGAACTCAATCTTTATAGGATTTTCACTCACACATTTTATTTTTCGTGTAGAACCTGATTTTGAAGTAAAATTTCATATTTGAGAACTTTGAATTTAGCTCTAATTTTGACCATTTTGCCCCTAAGTATAATTTATGTCAATATGGGTATCAAAATGCACCTCTTGATGCATAGTATCTATTTTTGATAGTGGTTGATCGATATGAGGATCATTTGGAGGCTTAAGTTGGTTGAAAACGTATTCGAGTGTGATTTTGGTATCGAGGTAGGTTTGGCTAACCTTTTTGGGACTCAATTTGAGTTATTGAGTATGTTTATGCGATAATTGTGAGATGCAGATTAAATTATGATACTATGAGTTAATATGATTGGAATGATGTGAATATGTTACCAGTTTTGCTGAAAATTGAGTAAATGGCAATCCAATTGATGAATTAAGATGGAATCATGAGATTTGAGATAATTTGGATATCATTAAGATGAGATGAGACTTGGGATAACTTCTAGATAGTATTGTGGCTAATTTATGATGAATGTGGTGAATTTTGAGAATTTTGAGCCTAGTTGGAGTTCTTCTAAAGCCTGTCCCATTGACATCTTGATTATTGATGAGTTAGCAATGACATAAGGTAATAATGTCTCAGTGATAATGATTGGCATACATGGTATAGCCTGTTTAATATAATGGTTGTTGTATCTATCTTATTTGTCTAGTTGCATTGGTATGCATGAATCTCTTACAAGATCAATTAGATTGTATGAACTTGTCTCTTACTTGACCAACTATATTGGTATGCATATTCCTTATATTGACTAGATCAGTAGCATTGGTGTGAATATATCTCTTATTTGATTAGTTGCATTCTTATGCATATATCTTATACTGGACTGGGGCATAGGTATGCACCGATCTGATTGGTTTGCATTGATATGCATACGTCTTACAGATGATTGATCGTATTGGTAAGCACACATTTGATACATGATTGGATGCATTGTCATGCTCACATCTTACTACATTTGCATCGTTTGAGACATTATAATCCATGTTGAGACAGTGGTTGTGGCCTACGATGCCTTGAGACACCCCATTATGAGGCCCATGATTCCTCGAGGTACGTTTGATTATGGTCTTCAATGCCTTATTATATATTTGAGTATATGGCCTATAATGCCCACAACTCTATCTTGTAGCTTTGGCTCAATAGATATGTACATCGACCCCGCGATAGTCATGATTATACTTCATACATGGCATATAACGCCACTGCATTACATTATTGGATTGGTTCACCATCTGTATTAGCCATTACTCATGATTATATTATATTATGTACTAACCCTTTTGATGCAAGTGATAAGATTCTTCATTATTGCATACTTGCTTTGGTTTATCTTACCTAGTCGATTGAACCTACTGGTAAATTTCAGTGTATTCATCCTTACTCTATTTTATCCCTTCAGGTCGAGAACAGGGGTCCGCACAGGGTAGCTAATTCACTTTAGTTAATCTTCGCTTCATTCATCTAGATCTTTTTGGTGAGTCTCAAATTTTGAGTCGCCATGGATCTTTGGGATACTCTTTATAATTTTATTTCCGAGTTTGTACTAGATAGTATCCTATGAGATAACTTTGTATCATATGTTGAGACATTTGTTCTTACTCTTCAGTATTATTTTAGATGCTCTTGCACTCATGACTCCAAGCTTTTGGGAGATTTATTATGTTATATTAGTTGCTTCAGCTTTGTTTTATTCTTTTTTAGTTGTGATTCGATTTTTATTCGTGAAAAGTTTGGTATCAGGTTATTAATGGTATCAAGTTTGTGTTGAAGTTATGGTGACATTATCTTTATGGGGTGCATTGTGAGATCCTTATCGATAACCAAAGTCTCATGATACATTTTTTCTAAGCTTTATTTAAACATAAGACAGTATGTGGTTGGAGTTGCTTAAGGACTATGATATCTCCATTCCATATCACCTCGGGGAGGCAATGTGGTGGCAGATGCTTCGAGCCAGAAAGCTACTAGTATGAGGAGTTTGGCATTCATGAGGGTTGAGGAGAGGCCCTTAGCCTTAAAGGTTCAGACACTTGCCAGACAGATGGTTCAATTAGATATTTCTCCTCCTAGAGTATATTGGCCTTTGTTGAGGCAAGATCTTCCTTGCTTGATTAGATATGTGTTCATTAGTTTGAGGATCTTAGATTGTGAATAATTCAAGATAAAATGTTGGTCGAAGGTCAAATCTGAATGTTGTTATTTTATACTTTTCTTCTACGTGTTCACGAAGGTATGGTTATTGATGAGCTCCGCATTCGCAGACAAGGTTCCGCATTTGCGGAGTGGGCACATATGATTCCCCTTCTCCTGCTAACACTCAACGTTCGTAGGTTGGGATCTATGATTGTGGAGGTCTTTTTGTCCGTTTCCTCCGCATTTGCAGAACCTCATCCTTGATCATGGAGTAATTTTATGCATGGACAATTTTAAACTCATCAAACATCATTTTAACCATATTTCGTGAACTCTAAGTTTTTTGGGCGATTTTTAGAAGAGGTTTTTGAAGATTTAACTTGCGTACGTGTTTCCAAACAATTTTGATCATTTTCTATGAACTTTATCTTGATTTTGTCTTGAATTTCATGATTTTGAATGTCTAAAATTGGGGATTTTTAGTGTATGATTTTGAAAGTTTAAATGAGGATGTCTTACTCAATTTTTATGGGATTTTCACTCACGAACACTATTTTTCATGTAGGACCTGATTTTAAAGTCAATTTTCAAATTCAAGAATTTTGAATTTTAGCCTAATTTTGACTATTTTGTCCCTAGTCCTAATTCATTCTAACATTGGTATCAAAAAGCACTTCTTGATGCGTAGTATCTATTTTTGAAGATCGGTTGGAGTCTTTAGTTGATTGAAAGCGTATCCGAGTGTGGTTTTGGTATCGAGGAATGTTCGACTAACCTTTTTGGGACTAGATTCGAGTTATTAGGCATGCTTATGTGATAATCGTGAGATGTAGATTGCATTATGAGACTATGACTTTACATGATTGGAATTGATGTTAATGTGATATCAACAATAAATGACAATCCTATTGATGAATAGAGATGGAATCATGAGATTTGAGATAATTTGGATATCAAGATAAGATGATACTTGAGACAACTTCTAGATAGTGTTATGGCTAATAGACGATGAATGTGGTGAATCTGAGAATTATGAGCATATTTGATGTTCTTGTGGAGCCTGTTCCATTGACATCTTGATTGTTGATGAGTTAGCAATGACATGTGGTAATGATGGCCCAGTAATAATGGTTGGCATATATGGTATAGTCAACTTGATCTAATGCTTGTTGCACCTATCTTATTTTACTAGTTGCATTAGTATGCATGTATCTCTTACTAGATTAGTTGCATTGGTATGAACGTGTCTCTTACTTGATCAACTGTATTGGTTTGCATATTCCTTATATTGACTAGATCAGTTGCATTGGTATGCATGCATCTCTTATTTGATTAGTTGCATTGTTATGCACATATCTTATACTAGACTGGGTGCATTGGTACGCAAAGATCATAATTCTGATTAGGTTGCATTGATATGCACACTTGTTATATATGACTCATTGCATTGGTATGCACATATTTGATACATGATTAGATGCATTATCATGCTCACATCTCAATATATTTGCATCATATGAGATATTATGATCCATGTTGAGACAGTGGTTATGGTCTGCGATACCTTAAGACACCCCATTTTTTAGGCTCGTAGCGCCTCGAGATACTTTTGATTATGGCCTGTGACGCCTTATTATATTTGAGTACATGGCCTGCGACACTCCCGGGTTCTATCTTGTAGCTTCTCCTCGATAGATATGTATATCAGCCCCGCGATGATCGTGATTTCACCTCATACATAGTCTGTGACACCATTGCATTGATGCACAACATTGTGTTGCATCATTGGATTAGTTCACCATCTATATTAGCTATTATTCGTGATTCTATTGTATTCTATACTAACCCTTTTGATGCATGTGATAGGATTCTTCAATATTGTATACTTGCTTTGATTTCTCTTACCCAGACGATTGAACCTGCTGGGAACATTTTGGTGTACTCACCCTTACTCTATTTCATGCCTGCAGATCAAGCATAAGGGTCTGCAAAGGGTAGCTGATTCATTCTAGTTGATCTTCACTGCATCTATCCATATCCTTTCGGTGAGGCTTAACCTTCAAGTTGTCGTGGGTCTTTGGGATTTTCTTTATTATTTCATTTCCAACTTTGTATCAGACTTAATCCTATGAGACTGTTTTATATCGTATGTTGATACAGTTGTATTTACCCTTTAGTACTGTTTTAGATGCTCTTATCATTACCCCAAGTTTTGGGAGAATTATTGTGTTATATTAGTTGCTTCCGCTTTGTTTTATTCTTCTTTAGTTGTGATCGATTTTGGGTTATGACAATCACTGCTGCCTCAAGCTTTTTCTTCTCTAAAATCTCCTACTTCAGCCTTAAGGATAAGGGATTTTACTAGCATAAATCCCCTGAAGTTTCATGGTTCGAAGGTAGATGAGGATCTACAAGAGTTTTATTGACGAGGTGTATAAGGTAGTTGAGATCACAGAGGTGTCTTCAGAAGAGAAAGCCAAATTGGTGGCTTGTCAACTTAAGGGAGTGGCTCATATTTGGTTTACTCAATGGAAGTCCGAGAGAGTTAAAAAAGGTGCCATTGATTGGGAGATGTTTAGGGCCGCTTTCCTTGATCGTATCTTCTCTCTTGAACTGAGGGAGGCTAAGGTAGTGGAATTCATGAACTTGAAACAAGGTGGGATTAGTGTGAGGGAGTATTACCCTCAAGTTTACCAAGTTGTCCAAATTTTCTCCTTCCTTGGTGGCCGACTCTAGGGCCCGTATGAACAAGTTCACTTTGGGGTGTCCAATTTGGTGAAGATGGAATGTAAGACCTCCATGCTCAACAAAGAAATAGATATCTCTAGACTCATGACATATGACAAACAAGTGAAGAGTGAGAATTTACAAAAGATGAGGTCAAGGGAGTCCAAGAAGGCTTGTTATAATGGTGGTTTCTCTTATGGTAAATTTGGTGGTCGACCGATTCCAATAATTCGGTGATCGACCGATTCCAATAAAGCCAAGGGTCCTTAAATGGTGCTCCTCAAAGGTTTGAAAAAGAGAAATGGGACAATATTTAGGCTCAAAGTGATGTTGGGAAAGGTGGTGCTATTTCGCCTAAGTGCCCTATGTGTGGAAACAATCATGCGAGTGAATGTTTGAAAGGAACCAATAGTTGCTTTGGTTGTGGAAAGATGGGACACAAGATTCCTGAGTGTCCTAATGTTGCTAATAAAGGTAAGGAAGGGCTTCCCCAAGGTCATGTATCTCAAAAAGGACAAGTGTAACAAGGTGCCCAAGCTCAAGGTGGTGGCCACATGGTAATCGATATTATGCTGTACATGCTACACAAGATGTTGATGAGGCTCCCGATGTGGTTACCGGTATTTTGAAAGTCTTTGATCATGATGTATATGCTTTGTTGACATAGTGCCAATATGTCTTTTGTTACTCCTTATGTTTCCATAAAATTTGATACGTAGTTTAAGAATAGAAAGGATGAAAATGACAAAATTGTCTCTCATTAAAACTGTCAGATTCAACCTATGGAACTCTGATTATAGGACATAAGTCCCTCTTGTTTGATAACACATCTGAAATTCCTGAAACCCAACTTTGATGGACCTAAAGCTACAAAGCCTTGTTACGGGTGGTATAAGCTCTTACGGCTTGTGGTTGGATCCGTAGAATCGTTCCACACTTAGTCATTTTTCACCTTAGCCTTGTCCTTATTCCATAAAGAACCTTACAGGTCATATCCTATTTTGCGGACCGTCTTATAACATGTAGGTCATCCTTCAGAAATCTCCAAATTTTCTTCATGTCTGATAGTTTCAGTCACGACCCTACATACAGACCATATGACTTTCTACGTGCCGTCACTTGGTCCGTGGGTTACCCCACACTTGGAAACTTTTTCCCTTCCTAAAGTTATATGTTAAGAATGGAACCTATAGGCCAACTTTTCTGTACTCAAAGCTCCTAAACTGGGGGTCTTTACATGCTAAGTCTAATAAAACCCTTTTCCAACAAATCCCTCAATTGCTCTTTTAGCTCCATCAGCTCCATGGGAGACATTCTATATGGAGAGATTAAGGTAGGTTGAGTATCGGGTAGGGGATCTATACCAAATTTTATTTCTTTTTTAGGAGAGGAACAACTGGTAACTCATCCGACAAGACATCGAGAAACTCATTTACTACGGGAACCAGCTCAATTGAAGGAACTTTAGAAGTGACATCAATGACTCTTACTAAACGATAGATACACCCATTGGAAATCATTTTATGGGATTTTAATAAAGAAATGAATCGACTCATTCATGAAGAGTTACTACCCTCCTACTCAAGAATTGACTTATTTAGGAATTGGAACTTAACCCTACGAGTTTACAATCAAAGGAAGCATGCAACCAATCCATACCAAGAATCACATCAAAGTCTACTATAGAAAGCTCAACTAAGTCACAAGAAACCACTTTATGCAATATGGAGATAGGAAAACTCTGATAGACTCTTTGAGTTATAATGGACTCTCCTATGGGATTACTTACTTCATAGGGTTCATGGAGGAATTTGGGACATGTATAGAACTTATTAGCAAGGAATGGGGTTACAAATGACAAATTTTCTCTCGGATCTAAAAGTGCATATGCATCATAATCAAAACTCTTAACATATTGGTGACAACATTCGGAGCCTCTTCAACCTCTTAGCGACCATGAAGAGCATAGAATCAGTTGGTACTTTGGCATCTTGAGCTTACCTATCTTGGCCTTTGGGCCTTGTGCCACCACTCTTACAACTGCTAGCATGATAGTTGGGTTTCCCACATTTGAAGCAAGCATTGGACCCGGCTAGACATTCTCCCTTATGGAGTCCTCCACACTTGAGGCAACTTGGGCTTTGGGGCTTAGAAGTAACCCCTTTGTCCTTTGTAGTCTGGGAAGGAGGAGTATTGGTGGATCCTTGTCCACCTTGCCTTTGGCCACCTTGAAACTTGTGACCACCACTCCTTTGGTAAAAGAAGCTCCCACCATTAACTCGAGCCCTCTTGGACTCCTTTGCCCTCTCTCGAAGCTTCGCCTCTTCAATTTTCTCGGCATACATCTTCAGATGGGAGATATCCATCTCCTTGACTAGAATGGCTATCTTACATTCCTTGAAGACCAAATCGGAGATGCCGGAGATGAACTTTCTTATGCGAGCCCTTGGATTCACAAACATAAAGGGAACATACTTTGATAGCTTTGAGAATTTGAGGCATATTTTCTCACACTCATGGTCCTTTGCTTAAGATTGATAAACTCTTGGGCCTTTGCCTCCCTAAACTCAAATAGAAAGAATTGGTCCAAGAAGGCACACACGAACTCTTCCCAACCGATAGGACTCACTTCTTGGCCCCTCTCCTCTGCCCATCGTTTATACCAAATCTTGGCCACCCCTTTGAATTGGTATGTCACCAACTCACCTTTCTCCTTCGATGGAATGTCGATCACCGCAACTACTCGATAGGCTTTTTCAATAAAGTTAATTAGGTCCTCCTCTATCTTAGACCCAAAAAATTCCGATGAGTTCATCCACATGAAGTCACGCACTCTAGCGGCCAGAGCAGGCAATTGGGAGGAACAACTATCTCCTAGTTGGCTTGATTATCAAATGTTTGGGCCAAAAAAGTAAAGAGGGCTCAAAACTCCATATGAGACACTCTGTTGTATATTGGAGTGGAGGAACTTGTTTTTCGGGAGAGCCTTGTTGATAGGGAGCTCTTTGTGGCGGCATGATCTAAAGATAAGCAAAAGGACGACCGTTAGTTAATGGAAAACCTTATTCAACTTCAAGGCATGACATGAATAAAAAAGAAGGGAAGACTTTCCTAAACCATCTCATAGCTTCTCACTCAAGATAGCAGCATGCTTCACAACCTTGAATAATACTTTATGTTATGGGGTATTGCATGGACATTCGAGGAACATTTTAAAAGCTCGTGCTCTAATACCAAACACCCCACCTAGGAGCCTAGTCATCACACAAAGAATGCGTTACTGGTAAGCACCTCACCCAAGCCATCTTAGGCATTCATAAGCATAACCACTTAAAATGTTTGCGAAAATAAGGGAAAGGGAGCTATGGGCCTTTTTAAAGCAATGAAGTAGTATTAAAAAGCAATAAGAATAACTAACACACTTTGTCCATAAGCATACCAACTAATACATCAATGGAAGGAAACAGTAGAGGTGTTCTCCATCAAATAGAAAAGACTCCATAATTATGTAACACAGAAAGTAAATTCCTTGAAAGGTCCATAAATACATCATCTCAAAAATAAATACAAGGTAGATAATAAGATGGTAGACTCCCAAACTAAAGGATCACCATAAATAAAAGCGCTAGTCTTAAACACTAAATACTAGCCACGAGCCGATAGAGGAGTGCTTGTCCTTACATGGTTAAATCATGCAGGAAAAATATATGTTTCTACGTTAAATTACACTAGGTATGTGAGATGCAATGCATGTATGAAATTGTAATGTCATCATTCATAAATATAAAATAACATATAAGTACGTATGAGATGATATATAAATAAAGTGAGCTTAAGCATGCATAAGGAATATAGCTTAATATGAATAAGAGTCAATTCATGAGAAAGCACATGTACTGGAAACGTACCATAGGATCATAAACTTGTAAGAGTATATCTTAACCGGCATATGAGACCATGTGATCTACTACACGAAATCCAACATAACCCCCTACGTTGGTACGAGGAGACCACTTGTCGGGTGGAACTCTCTCGACTTCACTTGCATCTTAATAACATAAATGGCCTACGCAAATCCACTGGCCTAGCCTACAAGGGCTCCTATGGTGGCACATACTTAGGGACTTTGAGATTTAGCTTTAATAGGTCATACCTCATCTAACGGAATGAAACCAATCCCAAGTCCACTCGGTCTAAGTCATCCTATGGAATCTTTAAAATATAACTTAGATTCATAAGTAGAAATCATAGGAGTGGCTCAAACTTTAGGAACCACCAAGTGAGAATTTTTCTTTCATCTTTGGAACCTTTCTTAAACTTCTTTAGGAAAATTGTCAACATGCTTATATCTTTGACAAATCATTATTTTAAAACTTAACTTCAATGCCATAATCATCATAAGTCATGCAAAACTGTACTTGAAAACTAGGTGGGCTAGGCTTTATAAATGGAACAATCATAAATCACATGAGACATGAGGAAACTCTTTTAAGGACCAACGAAAATGCTCACACTTCAACATTATCAAAACTCATCATTAGGGTCATCGTCAACAGCTCAAAACATGCATATACTTGGTAAAATATCCTAGGATATCATGAATAGACTTTAATAGCATAAAATATCATGAAATCATCATAATCATGGATAATATCTTAAAGGAATTTAAAGAAAAGGTAAAATACTTAAAAGGAAGCTTTATGGGTGGAAGGGTACCTCTAAATCAACTCATATACCTTAGAAAACTTAGTAGAATAAAGTTGAAGCCCTTGAGATGAGAATTGGAAATCCTAACTTGCTTGCCCTTTTTAGATAGAGTTTTTTCCTTAGAGAAAATTTAGAATTAAAAGAATGAAAGGAAGAGCAATGTCTTAGGGTTTTAAGGCTGGTTTAGGGTCCCTGTTGCCCTAAACAATGACATAGTTTAGGAATAGGAATGATGAAATTGACCAAACTACCCCTTATTAAAATTATTGAATTGACCCTGTGAAACCCTGTTTATAGGTTGTAGGTCAAATCACGTGTCGTAAGTCCAGTTCATCTGGTAACTTTTCTGAAATCCTGAAACTGATTTTGCTGAACTCAAAACCATAAAACTATCCTACGACCTATGTAACTTCTTATAGATCATGGTTGGACTCATAGAGTACTTCCACACGTAGCCATTTTTTTTCATTTTCTTGGACCCCATCCATGAAGGGATTCAACCGATAGTACATGCTTCTACGGGTCGTGCTAGTAACACAATGGATCACCTTCCTGAAAACTCCATTTTCCTTCAAGTCAATCCCTCCACCTACGAATCTATCTATGGTCCATAATCACTTCTACAGGTAATCACCCCACACTTGAAAACTTTTCCACTCCCTGAAGTTTCATGTTTAAGGATTGACCTATGGGCCGTAACTCCTCCTGCGGGCCATAAGTCGACCTCGTACAATAACTCCAGGTCATTTTCAGGTTAACTTTTCTGCACTCATAAGCTCCTAAATTGGGGGTCGTTACACTATAAACATAATCACTCAAGGTAACACAATCAACCAAGTGAGGCTACCGATCACTGGTCTATTAACACAATCAAAGTAGTGCTCAAATAAAAATATCTAAAATTAGTATTACTTTCAGGAAATCGATTATGCAGTGACAAAAATCTCTAGAAGTATCAATAAGTTCAATCTTCAAAAAATGTCTCTCTAGAAAATCCTCCCAAGGCTTTCTTCTTCTTCAAGCAAGAGTCTATTGAACATCAAGTCAATTCCTCCATTGATTTTTAATTTTTCTTAAGAAAATTACTCAAAATATATGAGTATTCATCCATACGTTCCTTTCACCCATGGAACCCAATGAATTGCTCACTTTTTCATCAAATTCCAAGAAAATGAATAGTATGGCTCTTCTTGATTTCCATCCAATTGCGTGAATTATCACCAATTATTCTCTAGTAACTTATTATATAAAGTATGATATGGGGTGAATGAAATATTAGATTTATAGTAGTGGAAGAATTGAATTGTTGTTATTGAATTTGAGATTGAAATTTAGTTGAGGCAAATTATGACTTGAATTTTGTATTATTGTTGAATTTTATTCAGTTTCATGCATGTTATCATCTATGATAATTATGTCAAGATGGAAATTATATTGAAAATAATCTGTTTAAAACGGATGAAATGTAGCATACGTGCATGACTTGAAAGCAAATGTATTATTTAATTAAATTAGTAGCTTACAATATTTGCAGTGTGAAAGATATTCTTGTATATTAGTAACAAAACTTAATTACTGTGATTATGCATGTACATCTTTCTCATGAATCACAAGATTAGTATTATGTAAACAACAAGTCTGCCAAAAGCACATAAGAGATTGTCGAACAATTTTTTTTATTTTTGAGGTTAATTGACCAACTGTACTCCAATTATTTTTTGAAATATTATAAGAAATAACTTACGCCACTAGTATTGCCTTGTATTGAAAAAAAAAAAAAGGTCTATATTGATAGGATCATTTACCAGTTCATTATATATGATTGTTTTATTTTGCATTGCTTCTTCAATTGTTTTTGGGATTGTTGGGTTGTTCTTCTAATTACTGGGATCTTAACATTCTTTTTTATGATATATTTATCAAATTTTGGTGGGTTTATGATGCCTACTAAGTGATTTTA
>JAOTQR010069277.1:0-13395 GCA_025774065.1 Solanum ossicruentum | reverse complement strand
TAGCCTAATAAGGAACTAAATATTTACAAGATATATTTATTCCAAAAATATCTACTAGCCTAATTCTAAGGAACTAATATCTACAAGATATATTTATTCCAAAAATAACTACACGATATATTTAACAATGAATATCATTTGTCAGTTCGATTTAATATTTCTTTGCTTTTCGATTTAATATTTCTTTGCTTTTTCAAAACAAATCCGAACCCAAACTAAACACTATCAATTTTCAAAAAAATAAAACTAAAATAAATCAAACCAAATAAAATCAATTTATTTAATCGATTTAGTTTAGTTTTTCAACATCCCTAGTGATAGCAATTGAATTACTGTTTGTAATTACCTTATAAATTATTTGACTGTGCAAATATTTTATACTCACCACTAAGTTGTGTAATGGTTTAGTGTGGTTCAAGTTTTGGTTAAAAGGAACTTAGGTAGTTGATTTTCTACAGATAATGTAATATAAATTTATTGAATTTGAATATTATTGGTTTGAGTCAGTTAATTGATTATATACCTTTCTATATAATGTTCTCTGAGAACTAGTCATTAAATATTTTATATATTTAAATCTTGGTTGGCATGAATGGAACAAAGAAGATTAATGTAAACATTAATGAAAGAGAAATGAGTATAAATAAAAATAAATATTTTGTATATTTAAAACGCCTATTATAAATTTAACGCATTTTTTGAATGTTCATTAATAAATATTTTCTGGTACATGTACCTAGTTAAGTCAATATTACTTTGCTTAAGTTATCTATTAATTAATGATAAGATTTAAGGAAAATAATTTAATTGTCTTTCATATGTTTGAACTCATCCTTTTATTTTAAAATTATAATTGATTCAACAAATTAACTTGATTAAATGTTATTTCTTTATACAATTCATTAAATCAACCAAGTTAATATTTGTAACATGATGAAACTGTTTATTTATTGATTTCTGAGTTTGATTTCTTTTTATTATTATCATGTCTTTAAATTTGATTTAATATTTGGATTAAATATATTAAAACATATTTTAGAATATCTAAAAGGATAAATTTATGAAATAGTTTGAGTTGATGTAAAACTCTTCAACTATAGATCTTTTCTTTTTTCTTTCCTTATCCAGCTATAGAATTCATTTCCAACTCAAATTTCTTTCAATTCAAATTTAAATATCATATTAATTTATTAAAAGAAGATCAATTTATTACTCTTCATTATTGCTTACTAAGAGAATATCATAATTTTCTATGTATTTGAATTGTGAGAAATATTGAAATGAATAAAATTAATTTAAAATTTTTAATAGATAACAATAAGAAGTAAAAGAATATTAGTTTGTTATTCTTCCTTACTCTATTGTATTTTATTTTTTTTCCTTAAGTTTGTTTTCTCCTTTTCTCGTTTTATTTTATTTTTTATTTTTGTGATTTTCTTCCTTTCTTTCTTTTGTTTATTATTATTATTATTATTATTATTATTATTATTATTATTATTATTATTATTATTATTAACTTGTTATTTTATTATTAGTATTATCATGTCTTTAAATTTTATTTAATATTTAAATTAGATATATTAAAATATATTTTAGAACGATGAGAGGATAAGTTTATGAAATAGTTTGAGTTGATTTAAAATTCTTTATAGATCCTTATTTCTTTCATCCTTATCCAATTATAGAATTCCATTTCAACTCAAATTTCATTTAAATTCAAAATAAATAATAGATATCGACTGTTATATATTTATACCCAAAATCTCTAGTTTTAATCAAAATACTAGTAAATCTTGTTAACTTGTTTTTTGTATTTTGATTTTGAGATTTTTGTGAGTATAGTGTAGTCTTATTCCTGTTCATTTTTTCTCAATTTCTTTTTTACAACCAAGAAGGAGAAGCCAAAAAACTTTTTTCTTGTGTCTTATTTCTTTCTTGATGCCTCTTATGTAAAAAGTAATATTGTCATAATTTAATTAGTGAATGCAATATTGGATAAATAGAATAAAGAGTCATTGTTTCAAAATATTACCTTAAATAGAATTGCAAACTTTTTTTTTATGTATATATAAGGTAAAATTTTAATTGATTTAGAACTGTTAAATAATATTATGATTTCTTACCTAAATGAAATAAGGACTTTAGTAATTTCAAAGTTTAAAAATTAGGATAATAATAGAATGATAATTATCTAAAAAGAATAATAATAAATAATAATTTTATCTATTGTAAAGTATGCGAATAAAAGAGAAAATTTTCAATCAACATTTTTAAGAATCTTTTATATATTTAAAGTTATTAGGTTCAGGCTGTTACATGACAATTGAAACTACTACGAATTATTTTTGACATTTTAAAAATATATATAATAGTTTAACTCATAGTCATTGATTTAAAATCAGAGGAATTAATTTATCATCTTATTGGATATTGTTTCTCAAATCCAAAAATGTTGAGGGAATAAAATGAGCTTTACCCTTTTGTTCAAAATATATATTCTCACCAACTTACCAAATTTGATGGATTCATTAAGCATATTAGAATATTTATCTCTTTAACTTGAAATATGATTACCTTATTATTATGGTAAGTACATTAAGTTTCAATGTGAATTTGTTTTGCTACTATAATTTTCAACATTGAAGAGATTTGGCTTTAAATATAGTATTTGGCTAAAAAATTATTATGTTGTGAAGAAATTTTTCTATAAATAATCATCTTATTTCATTTTTTAATGTCAATATATTTTTTTGAGAGTCTTATCATTAGATACATAATTTTTTTCATTTTCCTCCAAAAGTCGAGTCATGGAAGGAAAAAAGACTCTTGGACGTCAAAAGATTCCGATGGTCAAAATAGAAAAAGAAAGTAGTCGATACAGAACATTTTCCAAACGTAATTCAACTTTATATAAAAAGGCGAGTGAAATCACTGAAAAATATAATGTTGACATGGGAATAATATTATTTTCACCGGCCGACAAACCCTACTCTTTTTTCCACCCTACAATTGATGCTGTTGTTGATCGTTTTTTTAATCCACATATGCGGTCAAGTGAAAATGATCGTGTTGCTGTTGCCGACTCTCGGAAAAAAGTGAAGGAATTAAAAAATGAGCTCGACGAGCTTGGTTTCGTTGAAATGGTTCTATCTAATGGTACTGATGAGGCGGACATCACAAAGTTGTGGGAATCTATAATGAAATTTAATGAAGAGGAGGTAAAAGAATTGGAGCTTAGCTTGAACTCTATTGATCTTGATTTGAATAATTGTTTGATGCAGGTGAAAAATGATGCTTCTTTCGCTACACAAGCACCTCAAGAAATGGCTGATTAAACATATTGTGATTTTTTTATAGATGTATTATTTTAATTTATTTGCATTTCATACATTTTGAAAGTCCATTTTAGGTTGTTGGTTTTTAAAAGAACTTTATGTTGTTTACTTGTTACTTTATTTGTTTGATGTTCAATTTTATTGTTAAAATAGTCACATAGTTAAGGATCTATCTTTTTATTATTTATAGTCTAGTTCTGCCGTGCTTTAGCATTGTAGTTTTTTATAGTTAAATTAATAAATTAATTAGCGATTTATCTTGCTTGATTAGAGGAGTTTTTTCGTTGAACAATTGCTATAAATAATATTTTTTAAAAAATTAAATTTTGGGCATGTGGCCCATTTTATTTTAAAAAACTGATAAATATTGTTTGGATTGAGGCCCCAAATAAATCAAATAGCACAAGAAACAACCTAGGCACTTTTCTAGTTGTGACCTTCCACTTACTCTTCGTCTCCTCTAATGTTTATGTGGACGCGACCCTTCAATTGTTTTTTTCCGCCTTTGGGTATCTAACTTCCTCTATGATGGTCATGTGAATTTCGTATTGGTGCACCAAAGGATGTCTCTTCAATCTTCCTATTCGGTCATCACTCTTCTCATTTTGCTGGTTTGGTATCTCTTTTTTAGAGTTGTTTAGCCTAGGTGTAGCTAGGTTTTGCACAGTTCCTATGCTTGCCCAAAGTTGTATATATGTTAGTTGTGCAAACTTTTGACCCCTGTGAATAGCTCTGTATGTTAACTCTGTTGTTCCTCTACTTTGAATCTGAATGAAGGAATATCATGCATATCTGAATTTAGAACCTTCCTTGCTAGCGTAGGAAGCTCACTAAATGATCTAAATTATCATATGTCTTTATTTATGAAAGATGTGTTAGCTATGTAGTTGGCCAACTAATTGGCCTCTCTAAAAACATGCACCACGTATATCCTAGCTATCTCCATTAGACACTGAATTTCCTCCACTAACTCCACTATTTTCCAAGGTACTTTCTAGTTTTCCTTAGAATGTTCCTTAAGCTTAGTGAGTCAGTCTCAACAACTATGCATTCAAACAGATGTGAGACACAATATGTTAATGCTTTTTTGACTGTTTTGTTTCTACAATCTTGTTAGTAGAATCCCCAATATAATCAGCCTCAGCATAGATAAAATCCCCTTGAAAATCTCTAACACAAAAACCATATGAACTTCTTCCTGGATTTCCTTTGTTGGCACCATCGGTATTCACTTTTACCCATCCTTGTTGTGGCAATCTCCACCTTACTATGTTGACCAACGTCTTTGGATAATAGTTTTGCAGGAGATCAAAACAACCAATCCACTCATTAGGTATCTGTTTTCAGCTTGGAAACAAGTGTTTAATCAACTGATGAATAGTTTTTAGACAGTTATTATAAATCTTCCTGAAGTTCTCTACTTTACCATGTCTAATATCATTCCTTCTTTTCCAAAACTCCCAAACTATGATAGGTGGTATAACATTCATGATTGATTTGGCTCTTAGTTTAGCTTCATGTCTCTACCATTTCTTTAAAGTAAGTATGAGGGACCCTTCCATAGCAAAACCTGCACAAGTAATAAACTTTCCATATAGCTTTTGAGCTACTGGGGATATTAGGAATAAGTGATTCATGTTTTCATCAATTCTAATGTCACAACAAACACATTTTGACACTATTGGGATCCCCATGGTTCTCAAGTTGTCATCAATAGGTATCCTCCTTCTCGATATTCTCCACAGAAAGAAAGAAATTTTGTTAGGGAGACCCTTTACCCAGACTTGCTTGTACCAATCCACTTTTTTCTTTTTATGTCTCAATAGGTCAAAAGTAGACATAACAGTAAAGTTTCCATTCTTACTTATAGTCCACCATGATGTGTCAATAACTCCTTCATTTTTTGGTTTGATCTCATTGATAATATATTAAGCCATTTCAGTTGATAGATTATTCCTTAAGATCCCCTTATTCTAGTATCCTTCTATCATGAACTCCTTGCCTCAATTTCATCTTCTTGAGCAGATTCTTTTTCCCTATAATATAAAACACCCCATTTTGTTCATTTATCAAATCTAAAGCTAGATGTTCTTGCTTTTAGCTGCAACTAGATGTAAGGCTCCTCTCCATATCTTACTGCGATCATACCCTTCCACACCTCTAAAGCCCCTATTCCTCCAACCAAGGTGGCTAAAGTTTCATGCAGTATTTATTACCCATGAAACAACTCCATAAGAAACATACTAAAGTTCTAAAATTCTACCATAGCTTAGCCAACAATGCTTTGCTTATATCAGCTACAGTTCTAAAACCCAATCCACCCTCCTCTGTAGGAAGACACAAATCCTCCCATGCAGTCCAGTGCCTTTTTTTCTGATGGTGAGTTCCTCTAAAAAAATCTGGCAAATATCTGATGTATTGCCTTTATGACACCTTTAAGGGAGGAGGGAAGGGGGGCGGCCCATAGTTGATAATAAATGTATTGACATGGATTGCAATACTTGTTTTATCAGTATTATTTTTCCCAAAAAAATAGGAACCTATTTTCCCAAGATCAAATTTTCCTTGAGATCTTCCTAACAATTTCTTCAAAGTGGCCCCCTTTTTTTCTTCCATATCATATAGGACAATCCAAGTATGTGAAAGGAAATTCATTCTGCCTAATTCCTATCAATTTTCTCAATCTAATTGAGAATATTAGAGGGAACTTCTCATAAAGGTAGAAGAAGCTTTTGGACTTGTTTATAAGCTGTCTAAAATCCTCTTCATAGCTTTTCAGAATCTTTATCATTTTAATAATAGTCATCCTGTCTCCTGAGCAACACAAATAATTCATCTGCATAGGACAGATGATTCACTTCTGGGCTCCATTTAGGCAAACTATACCCCTTAAAGTCCTAATCCATATGCAGACTGTTTAAGCCTTTGGATAGAACTTCAACAGTAATAATGAAAAGAGTGGGTGACAAAGGATCCCGTTGCTTGAGTCCTCTTGTGGATTGAAATAGACCATAAGACTGTCCATTAACAAGGACATAACACCAATTACTAGAGATCAGCCTCTGTATCATATCAATAATGATTTCAGAAAATCCAAACTTTCTCAATACCTTAGTTACATAAACCCAAGATTCCCTGTCATAAGCTTTAGTCATTTCAAGCTTCACTACCACATTGATGAATTTATTCCTCCTATTGATGTTCCTAATAATCTCATGGGCTAATAATACATTTTCAATAATACTCCCGCCTTTTACAAAAATTGACTGATTGTAAGAGATTATCTTATGCAATACCCTGACCAACCTCTCCAGTATCACCCTTGATATGACCTTGTTGATAAACAACTAAGTGGATAGATCTTAAATCAAAAAAAAAAAAATTTAAGGCTCTCTTTTTTAGGCATTAGTATCAGGTTTGAGTAAGTAACATACCTGGCAACTCATGCCCACTAAAGAAGGCTCTAGCCACATTCAACAGATCATCTGTTATAATGTTCCAACACTATTAAAAGAAAAGTCCAGTAAAGCCATCTGGACTAGCTACACTGCTTCCCTTAAGCTCAAATACAATCTTTTTGATTTCTTCAAGTTCTAGCAACTTAGCCAACTCCTCGTTATCTCTATCTGTAATCAGGTGTGGAATGTTATTCAACATTCTGAAATCTGAATTAATATTATCCCCCCTGAACTAGTTCTAAGAAAAACTCCACTGCTCTATCCCCAGTATCAATTTCAGTTCTCCAAGCTACCCCTTGCTCATCTGCAGTTTCTTTCTTATTCCCTGGATAAAAAAATGAAAACATTTTGAATTTTTGTCACCTTTAACAAACTAGTTTGTACCTGCTTTTTGTCTCTAAAATTCTTGGTCCAGCTTTTAGAAACCTTTTCAAATTTATCTCTACTTTGTTCAATTGGGCCTTATTTTCTAGCGAAGGGTCTACCTCAAGTTATGCCTCCTTTACTTTAATTATATCTTCAAGAGTAGCTTTTTGTATGAAAATATACCCAAAACCTCTTTACTCCAATTAGCCAAAACTCTTTTCACTTCTTTAATTTAGCATGAAACTCCAAAAAACAGGAAACCTTTGAAATCTGCCTTCCAGTTTTGCTGCATTATCTCCTTGAAGTTTTTGTGTTTACACCATAATGCAAGGAACATGAAAGGTCTTGCAATATTATCCACTTCTATCCTACAAATGACATGCAAAAGGGCATGATCAGACCCCAGTCTGAAAAGATGTTGCACTTTACTATTGGGGAGGATTTGAAGGAACTTTGCATTCATTAGAATTCTAGCGAGCCTTTTGAATATACACTTTCATTAATTCTTCTATTTTGCCAAGTGTATTTGGTCCTTGAAAACTTTATTTCTGATAAAGCACATGAGCCTATACCCTAATCAAACTCCATAAACACTTGATTTGTAAATCTCAAACCACCTATTTTTTCCTCATTTAATACACATTGAAGTTTCTACCAACTATCCAGGGGATATTTACAACATCTACTTCTTCAAGCTCCTCCCGTAGTTTCGACCTTTCTAATGTTGTACATCTAGCATATACTGAGTGATTATGAAAATCATGTCACCTTTACTGAATTTTATAGTAATAGGTTGGTAGGAATCCATGAGAATATCACCTTCCCAATCATTCCTCCAAAAAATCTAGATCTTACCAGAACTATTCACCAAGGCAGTATCAAAACCCAATCTCCTTCTATATGGATCTATGTTCTCAGGATCTTGCAAAAGTTTCATAAAAGCTATAAAAGAGTAATGATTTCTTTTATTTAGATCTATTAATCTTTCAAATGCATTTTGAGTATTAGCAAACTTAATATTTCAAAAAAGGGGCTTTGTCCATCATTGATCACAACTTGCAGCCATGCCCCCTACTCTTTGTTTGCACTTATAAAGGAATTTTGAATTTTCATTTTCCTGCTTTTAAGTTGTATGTATGTCTTAGAGAAAAGTCTCCATCCTTGCTTACTTGTAGAATATTGTATTCAATCCCATCTCCTTCATTTACATCAGCTAGTAAGTCATCCTCTGACCTATTCTACCAATCCTCATTCGACTGATCAATCTTTCCATCTTCCCCACCTTCAATTAACTCCCCTGTCTCTTGTTTATTCTTCACATCAGAATCAACTACATCATCATCCTCTTTGATCATCTACAGTGGTATCATCTCGTATTCCTTATTTATCTCACTGTTGATGGATATTTATTGGATTGATGTGTATTTACAACCTCATGTACCTGTTGTGATTGTTCAAGAGTGTCACCTTCATCTCCCTTTATGTCCTTCTTATGTTGTTCACCTTTAAAAGTATCTGCTACCCAATCCTTTATGGATTTAGAATTTTCGTTGGCTGGCTTCTCTTGTTGCTTTGTTGAATTGGCAACATCTCCATCAACATCAAGAGTATTAAATTTATTTTGAGCTTTGACCTCCAAAGGTCCGTCTTGTTATCTCTTTCTAACCCTTTCTAATATGTCAAATATATAACAACTAAAACACAGTAGGTCATACATATATAGAAAATCATAATGTTCACAATTCATACTCGACTTATCAATTTCAGATTTATCGACTTAATTGCAATTTCAATAATAATCCTCTCAAGGGATCCACATCCAAATAAATTATGTATCGAAATATGACACCCGATTCAATAACATATCAGAACATGAAATTCGATTCAATAATGTGTTAGAACGTGACCCCCCAATCTACAATCATAATCACAATCATAACCACAATGAATAATGTACAACTTGCCAAGTTCAAGTAATAAGTTTATTACAATTTAATAATGAGAAATCATCAATTTAGCTTTACAGCATTATTCCCCTTTTCGAATACATGCACGAAGTATCATGAAGTAATTAAGAGGCATATGTCTCACAAATGAAAATATTAAACTATTGCCTACCCCAAATTAAGTGTTGAATTTTATAGAGTTGAAGTTTTTCCCCTTTTCAAGCATCCTAGCTTATTTTTGGTTTGTAAACAATCAAGGAAAGCATATAATCAACAATAATAACCTAATTTATTGAATTGTATCGAAATTCTAACTCTTGACCACTTTTATGATTATCTCTCCTAAATAGGGCTTACCCACCATAAATTACAGGTTTGAATGCTTTCTGTGACAATTTCTCCTAGAATCTAAGGTTTAAAAATCAATTTTCAAGTTAGGGAAGCAATTAACTTATCTTTAATGATGAAACTGGAGGAAAACTAAAGAGAAATAACCTTAGGTCGTTTCAGGTCTCTCAAAGATGAAGTGAGAGAAATAAACACAAATTTGAAAATTTTCTTAATTAAAATCTACGACTGTCCCACTATGATGACCATTTATCCCTCAATGAGGGCACTGCCATAGCGGGAACAATCTTGCTATAATGGATTGCACGAAAATAGAAAATTTCGTAACTCACATCTAAATCCCTTTTTTCACAATACACTCTTATACCATAATGTTCAATTATATACCATTTACGTCAAAATCAATTTCGGAAGTTCTACTCACTCGAATTTAGTTCCATAAAGCTGAAAAGTTCCTTATCGTCTTAGCTATCAACTCGTATGATCAGATTCAATTTAACCTTCAACCTATCACCAGATTTTCCTAGACCTTTCATGACTCAGATTTCTTCCAAAATTGACCCAAACTATAGTTGCTTTATTGAGTTTCGATTGTCATTCTGAGTTGAGCATATTCCGAGTTCGTTATCTATTCTTTCATTTTTTTACATACCATATATTCTATGTATGAACACCATTTGGCACTGCATCATTTTATGATGCAGATACATGTGATAGAGATCGTCAACAAGTGCTTCGTTGAGATCCATTCCATTTCAGAGTTCGTGGGGTGAGACCTCCTTGCTCTAGAATGATCTGTTTATATTTTTCATAGTAAAATGTTAGAATTTTTATTTCTTTATGATAGTCATGAACCTGTCATTGACGCCTTGTAGACAGTGGAGGTAGAGACTTCATAAACTAGACAAAAATAAATTTAGAGTTGATATTTTCATTTCTTGGATTATTTTCTTTTATACCATTAGAGTTTCCGTAGATGTGGATCATTTTGCTTAAATCTATATTTCTAATATAAAATGACTTAAGCTATTGATTGAGATAGTCCACTTAGATGTGGGACTCTCTATTAATTGAGTCTTCCGTTGTGTGAATGAATGTGCAATCAGGTCAAATGGTTTGCTTGGGAATCAATAATAATTTCTGAGTACTGATCACATTTAGAGTATTCTTTCGAGATGTGACAAAAATACTACTAAAAAATAATAATTTAAGAGCAAATCACACGTATAAAACTCTAGAATATCAGCCATATCACTGATTCGTTTTTTACAATCTTAAAATTCTTCTCATTTTTATTGAAAATCTAAATTCTTCACTTCTTTTTCTTGAAATTCTTTTCAATTTACCATTTTTGTTCAAATTCGAATTTCGATCTTTCTAGGATACATAATGGCATTCACTTGCTGGGAAAATGAAATAATATAGGTTAGATACTAATAAAAATTGGTTGCTAGCAGATGTATGATCCCATAGACATTTGCAAGATAAACAACATATACATAAAAGAATCAACAGGTACATATCAATCCAGATGGATATTAATACACTATATATAACTTAGATACATAGTCCAATATATATTATTTTCCTTTCTTAATTTATGTCACCTAAATAAAATTTGAAGAGTCAATAATCTTAATATAAATTTTAGATATTTTATATTTTTAACTATTTAATTTATACTATTTTTAAGTAGTTTCCAAATAATATACATATTACTCCCTTCATCCAAATTTATTTAGCCCTAATAGAATTTTGACAATTAATCAAACTTTTTATATATCTTTTAAATATTTATAATCATCAATTATTATGATTTACAATGCTTTTTATATAATTTTAGATGATATATGCTACTCTCTTTGTCTTAATTTATCCGACATTAATAGAATTTTGAAAGTCAATTGAATTTTATGTCTTTTAAACATTCTAAAACAGTTAATTATTGAGATCTAAAGTATTTTTTGCATTATTTTCAAATACATGTTACTTTCTCTGTCGCATTTGATGTGGCGTGGTACAATTTTTAACACTCAAACAATTTTTTTACATGTCTTAGAAAATTAGTTTTTGAGATTTATAATATTTTTTATGTTGTTTCCAAATATATGTTATCTTCTATGTCCCATTTTATGTGACACTAATTTAAATTTTAAGATTCAACTAATTTTTTACATATCTTTTGAAGTATTTTAAATTCTTAATTATCATAGTGCCACCGATTTTTTTTTATTTTTTTTGTAGTTTCTTAAAATAGATAAAAGAATTAAAAAATAAGATAAATAAATTAAAACAAAAGGATTACTAAAAAATATAAATATATCCTTAAGGTGTTGAAGAAGATATGTTAACTTGCTCTGAAAAAAATCACGAAAAGTTATCAAACTGTTCATGAATTTTTTATGCAAATTTTTAAAATAAAAAACATAAAATATAAAAAATTAAAATTAAAAATATTTAAAAATTATAAATATATCTCCAAATTACTCAAGTAAATATAGATCGACATATTGTCTACTCGAATAGAAACTTATAAAATAGCAATAGATAGATACAAGAATTGAACGTGCTAATATTTTGTTTATATATAATTTCTTTAAATATAATCATACAGCTAAGCCACATGTGAGCAAATGTCAAATTCCAAATCATTCTTCTAATAATTGCTTCTATTCTATATAGTCTGCTGGGTTAATATTTATAGTCGCTTGTCCTAAAGCATCATCTAAAATAATATTTTTTTTGTTTTATTTTATGTAATGTTTTTTTTTAATTTAGAATGAATTCAAAGAAAAAATAAAAAATTTTAAAATTTATGATTTAAAATAATTTTTACATGTTGTGTAATTAAGAATCATTTTATTATGGGTAAAAAGAGAATTTTAATGTTAAATTGTTTTCTATTATAATAAGGTACAATTTTTTTTGGAACAGACTAAAACGGAAAGGATGCTACATAAAGTGGGATAGAAAGAGTATAATAATAAGAACATAATAATATAAATAAGATGTAACGGCCTGCCCAATACTGTGAAGTATTGTCCGCTTTGGACACTGCGGCGACAGTGCCACGTGTACCCGCACGGATTTGTCCTCTTGGGTTATCCCAAAAGACGTCTCTCAAGTTAGATCCAAGCCCCTTACTAATATAGCCCAGGAACTCCCCCTCTTCTGCCGATGTGGGATTCACCTAAGTGAGCCAAGACGACGGTGCCCTGCACTCACCCCCCGTAGGGACTCAGCGTCCTCGCTGAGGTTTTCCCCACCACTGGACGAGTCGAGAGTCGGCTCTGATACCAACTGTAACGACCTGACCCAACACTGTGAAGTATTGTCCGCTTTGGACACCGTGGCGACAGTGCCACGCGTACCCGCACGGATTTGTCCTCTTGGGTTACCCCAAAAGACGCCTCTCAAGTTAGATCCAAGCCCCTTACTAATATAACCCAGGAACTCCCCCTCTTCTGCCGATGTGGGATTCGCCTAAGTGAGCCAAGGCGACGGTGCCCTGCACTCACCCCTTGTAGGGACTCAGCGTCCTCGCTGAGGTTTGCTCCACCACCGTACGAGTCGAGAGTCGGCTCTGATACCAACTGTAACGGTCTGGCCCAACACTGTTAAGTATTGTCCGCTTTGGACACCGTGGCGACAGTGCCACGCGTACCCGCACGGGTTTGTCCTCTTGGGTTACCCCAAAAGGTGTCTCTCAAGTTAGATCCAAGCCCCTTACTAATATAGCCTAGGAACTCCCCCTCTTCTGCCGATGTGGGATTCGCCTAAGTGAGCCAAGATGACAGTGCCCTGCACTTAGTGCAGCGACGGCGATACATAATGCCTGTAGCTCACTTAGGCAAATCCCACATCAGAAAAAGAGGGGGAGTTCCTGGGCTATATATTGAGTTTGGAACCTTACATGTGTAGGCGCCTTTTGGGGTAAAACCC
>JAOTQR010069255.1:0-13396 GCA_025774065.1 Solanum ossicruentum | reverse complement strand
GGAAATCAACCTATGGGCTTTAATGCATGAGATGAACCTACCCCTTACTACCACATTATGACTTTCCCACTCAAGGACGGGTTCATTAGGAAATTGAAATTTGACCCAACATGTTCTATAATCAATAGAAGCATAATATGCATGTAACCAATCTATCCCAAGAATAACGTCAAAATCAATCATATCTAATTTGACAAGATCACAAGGTAGGATTTTATGATAAATGAAATCTGACAATTTCTATACACCCTTCTAGCAACAATAGATGCACCAATCGGAGTAGACACTTTATATGGTTCATGCAACAACTCCTAATCAACATGGAACTTTTTAACAACAAAGGGGGTAACAAAGGAAAGGGTGGCACCTGGATCAATCAACGTATATACATCAAGATAAAAGATTTTCAACATACCGGTAACAATGTCAGGGACTTCACCAACCCCTTGCCTTCCATGTAGAGCATAAAAACGATTGTGCCTCGGGGAACCACCTTGAGGACCACCTCTACCCAATTAGACTGCATTTGCACCTCGAACTTTTCCACGGTTCCTTGGAGAATCTATCCTCTTATGACCAAGCTCCGACAATCAAAACACGCATTGGAACCCTTCAAACATGGGCCCCTATGATACCTTCCACACTTAGGGCACACATCATTGGGAGCCATTGCACCCACACCTTGAGGCCTAGGGACATCACTGGCGAACCCTTTATTAGTAGCATGAGGAGGCCTTTGGCCTTGTTGATATCTAGCATCCTTTTGAAACCCACCCTCAAAACGAGCTCTCTTGGCCTCATGGCCCCTCCTCTTTCTCAACTTTTCTTCTTCCATTTTCTCGGCATATGTCATCAATCGAGACAAGTCCATGTCATTAATAAACATTACGGATCAGCACTATTCACTTACCAAATCAGAGATCCCCATAACAAACTTATTCATTCTTGACCTAGATCGGCCACCAAGTGAGGGGCATACTTTGAAAGTTTTTTAAATTTGAGGGAATATTCCCTCACACTCATACCACCTTGCTTTAAGTTCATAAACTCCAACTTTGCTTCCCTAAGCTCAAGAGGGAAGAACCAATTAAGGAAGGCCAATTTGAATTCCTCCCAAAGCACCACGTAGCCATTACCCTTCTCACCCTTCCATTGATCAAACCAAATTTGAGCCGCCCCTTTGAGTCCGTACGTGGCCAACTCCGGCTTTTCATTTGGCCCAAGACCCATAATAGACAATATCTTGTAGATTTCATCAATAAACTCTTGTGGATCTTCATCCATCTTCGATCCATGGATAAGTGGAGATTCATCCTCATGAAATCTCTTACCCTAGCTCCCGGGTTAGTAGCATGAGGGGCTTGGGCCCCTTGTTGGACTTGATTGGCCACCACTTGGGCAAGCATAGTGAGGGCAACACGGAGGTCACCATTGATGGGTTGCTTCTCGGGAGTTTGAGCCCGTCTTCCTCTAGTATTCGACATGATCTAGCATAGCAAATAATAATCATTAGAGGGGAATACTTATCACAACTTTATAGCACAACTTAGGACAGAAAGAAGGGAAACATTTCGTAAAACGTCTCATAGCCTCCTATTCATAGTCATGATGCGCTTCACAACCATGAACAGAACTCTAATTGATGTGGTGTGTTGGAACTCGAGGATCTATCAACCTAGTGCTCTGATACCAAGTTTTTCACGATCTAAGCCTAGGGCCTAGACGTGACACGGCGAATAGGGAACCCGAAGGGACCCCAAACAAGACTCTTAACTTGTCATTACACATCCTTGGTCGAGAAAGCATACAAAGACATAGAGATTAAGAATGGGGCAATGGGACTAAGGGAAAGCTTACATAAATGTCATAATCAAGAGTACATAAATACATAACATGTCCAACAAGCACCTCTAGTACATAGATATTGTGGGGGCCAAGATAAGCTAACTGGGATCACCCTTACTGTCAAATATAACATAAGATAGTATCTCAAAACATAGATAATAGGGAAAGAGATAAATCAAAGTCCTCGAAATGGAGGACTCACCAACAAGCTTGGAGTAGCACTGCCTAGCCACATGGAGGAGGAGGATGATCAACTCGGGCACTGGTTCCTACATGGTGATATCATGTAGGCAAGAGTATGTGTTAGTATGTTTGAATGTACTAAGTATGTGGGATGCAATGCAACAATAAACAAGCTCCATAGCCAAAATGCATACATTAGACAATAGACATAATATAGTGATATGACATGTATGATCGATGCATAAGTGAAACATACTAGGGTAAGTCATGCATATGTAAGATATCATATGTGTAGAAGAGACCAAGCTAGAATCCCAACTTTGGATGGTAGATTCCGTTCACACCGAGACACCCTGGTGCGAGGTACTACACCCCTCACATGGGTGATGTCGTTCACACCCAAACACCCTGGTGGTGAGGTACTACACTCCTCACATGGTTGATGCCGTTCACATCCAGACACCCTAGTGGCAAGGTACTACACCCCTCACATAGTTGACGCCTTTCACACTCGGACACCCTGGTGGCAAGGTACTCACCCCTCACATGGTCGTCCAGGCACTTATCCCCCCAGATCGGACATGGTATAATACAACACATTATATAAAACAATATATCATGTCTATATGCTCATCACATCATTAAAGCATCATACATATTATATCTCATGCTTTGAACCTTTAATTCCTCATGAAAAATCATAAATAGACACTTTATCAAACACTTGGCGGGTGTGTAATGGGGGTAAAAGAGCATGCAATTTAGAGATGAAATCGTGTAGGAAAATCAGTGGTAAAACCTTTAATCAACACCTTGCAACACGCCTAAGACATTCATATCAAAACCCCTCTTCAATTCCAACATTAGATCTAAGATTTAAAGCTCAAAACATGCTAAAACAATCATACTTTCATGAACTAAAATTACTGTGCTGTAAATTTCTCAATATACAAGACCCACATATAAAATCAACTTTAAATCATGCAATATTAAGTAAAAGAGGGTTTAGGCACCATGGGTGGAAGGACCAAATGGTTCAACACCACATACCTTACTTTTGTGAAGTTCTTGAAGAAGCCTTTAATGGAGGTTTGAAGCTTGGGTGAGGTTCTTGAAGGAATCCTTAAAATTGGTCTTGAGTTTTGGGACTTGAATTTAGGGTTAGAAATGATTCTAAGTGTTTGGGGAAATATGGGGAATGTTTTTGGATGTTATGAGGGTGAAACAAGACTACGTATGGATAAAAGTCCATTTAGGAAATTTGGGCCCAACACTTAGAATATCTTGGACCACACTTAAAAACAATCAGGTAACCAAAAATACATTTCTGCGTTGCAGAGAGGACGCAAAGATGATTTTACAATATGGCGCACCCAAGGCGCGTCGGGGAGGCATTGCGGAAAGCCCTCTGGAATTTGTCCCTTAAAAATTTATAATTGATATTCTTTCACTCTTTAAATTGATTATAGACCCTTTTTCACCTAATTTGGACCCCTTGATCACAAATATGAAGTTAAATTTTCGGAATAACAAACAAATTTTTAGATTTAAAGAAATCAAAATTTTGGGCATTCTGAGGCATGTTTTTGGGCACTTTTTGGGGTCGTTGCAAGTGTATTATGCAATATGGGGTTAAAAAATGTGAATTTGTAATTTCGACCAATATGTCTGGCACTTTTACTCTTTGCATTCGTGATATGTTTACCGCAGTCGCGAGGTTAGTATTGACCAAGCTTTTAAGATCGTAATTTCCTACAATGTGATTGTGATGGTTTTGTAAGTACCTCTATGTTGAAAGGCCGAAACTGAAAGGAAGTACAAAATTTAATTTTGGTACAGGTAAGCATGAGCCCATCTATGACTCGTAGTTGAATTTATGGGCCATAGATAGGCTTCATGGATGGGGATGGGAGTTGATAAATTTTGAAGTTTGAGGGTTAGTTGTACAAAGGATTCTACGACTTGTAAAAGGGTCTACGAGCCATAAACATTGGATCGTAGACTAAGGGACCAAGATAAGTTTTTGAAGTTCTGGAGGAGTTATCAGACGAGGGCACTGTACAGACTGTACTACAGTTGATGGGTCGTCAATGAAGTTTCATGGTTTGGGTCTGAGATGAGAAATTTCTAGGTGTGAGATGGACTTAGGAGGGGTGCTTATGATTCATAGAAGGAACCATAAGCTGTAGAAGAGTGCTCGTAGATAGGTATTCACAGACCATTTTCAAGGACTTAGGTGTAACCATGATGGGACCTTGATCCATGGGCTATAGAGTGATCTACGAGTTGTAGATCTAGGTCGTAGATCATGCCATGACACTTTCAATGAGGGGCAATCTCGACATTTCCCCATACCTTAAGTGCGGTACTACATCATTTAAGGCTAATCCCCAACCCTACTATTACACTACTCTAAACTCTAATCTCATCCAAAGTTCTCCTAGGGCTTTCAACTCCTATGTTATCCCTACACCATAAAAGAGGTGGTCTACTTGCCAAAGGTAAACCACACTTCTCCTCACGGCCTCCCATTTGAAAGAAATGACCTTCCTTATAGGTCTCCCATCTCGAATAGGATTTTCACAATTTTTATCATATCATATCAATATTGCAAACGCACCTTACGGGCCTCCCATTTTGGTTAGGGTTACCATATACATATACTTATGCTGACATATAGTTCAAGGAAAGGGTGAGCACTCTTGGAATAGCCCTGATGCCCCCAATCCATCGACGCTAATTCATCATCCCGCAAGAACACATATATGTATACATGATTTCAAAGAGATACAAGTCATTTCAAATCACTTAAATGCATAATTGGGCTTGAAAGCCAAACATAATTCACAGGTTTCACACTTAGGCTCAAATGCCAAATCATAATCCATATCATATTTTTCCATGCATAGGAAAAGCCCATTCACAATATCCAAATGAGGTGTAAACACCCAAAATGCTTAATGAGCCAAATATCTATACATTTATGTGATCACATTCTTGTCATAACCATATTCTTATCAAAATCATATACATAAATATAATTGGGCTTAACCCACTTCATAATTTTCATAAAATTCAATGCTCATGAATGCATATACTATGAATGAGATGAGCCTAGCCTATGTAATATAGATTCAAACTTAAATCAACAATACATTTTGAAATTCAAGTAAAGACATAAGTTAAATTTACATTTAAATCATGATGTAGATTAGCCATGCACAAATCAAGCTTAATAGGAGACATGCACATTTATAATTTCATATCTTCAATGTAATTCATCATATTAGGGCTCAAATCAACTTAAAATTATCAAATAAGCATAGCACATGCTTCAATTGAATTTAATAATCAATAATACTCAAATCCCATATTTAAAGTAAGCAACATTTCATAAAATTCAAGTGAAAAGATTTTGGGTCTTCTTGGTTGAATGGGACCAAGAATCAATCCCACATAACTTAGCTAATGAAGAAGATTCAAGAAGAAATTTGGTGAAGAAATAGCCTTTCCTTGATCCCCAAGCTTAAATTCCAACTAGAGTTCTTTGAGAGAGACTTGAGAGAATTTTCAAATGTGAGGAATGAATTTGAATGAGACGAATCATGTGTAGGTCATTAGGAAGTCTTTAGGTAGCATAGGAAGTCACAAAAGACCCTTATAATAATCCATAATTATGAAAACTTCACTAATGAAACGAGTTGAAAAAATGAAAAACGTCACCTCATGGAGGACTGTATTGTCTATGACATGTTATACGATCTATATACTTGTCTGTGGTCTAAGACTTGGGAAATTCACTTGATGAAGGTCCGGAACAGTAATCCCATACTTAGAATTTTTCAATGAAATCACTCCCACGAAGGGCCACACGGGCTGTACAATTGCTCGTAGATGGTGATTCTATACTTGGAATAATTTCACTCCGAAAGCCATATGTGTGTGCTACCACCTTGTACGAACCGTATATTTAGCTGTACCCCAATACTTGGCCCCAAATGGCGAAATATCAAGACTAAGGCTACCACACAACCTTACATACGGTCAGTGAAGCCTCACATGGCCAGTGTGGGGACCAAGTGTGGCATGCCTTAGCTCAAAACTCCACGATCAAGCTCAAACACCTCACACAAGGCCAAGGGTCACTCTAAGGAGGTCCTACACAGTCCATATAGTCTCACATGGACCGTGAAAGCTCCCACGGAGCGTCACCTTGGTCCAACACTTTCTGAAACTGAGATTTTCAAGCTCTAATGAGGTCATGCAACGTCTGGGTCCTTACACCATCTCCCCTTTGGGAAAATTCATCCTCAAATGTGCAAGAACAAGACTTGACTTAGAACATGAAACATTCAACCACGAGATACAATGCACTTTCATTACTTGAAAATCATACTGTCATTAAAACTCATACTAAAATGGGTTCATATCACTCAAAACATCATAAAAATCATTTTGGTGCTCATGTATGCATGTCATGAAACTCAAAAGTGAAAGAGTTAGGACCACTTGAAAAAGGAAGAACCTAGTACCTTAGGCTTGAGTAGATTGGAAAAGATGGGGATATCATTTCATCATGTCCAACTCCGCCTCCCATGTAGCACTCTCCATATGTTGATTTCTCCAAAGCACCTTAATCGACGCCACATCCTTGTTACGAAGCCACTTCACTTGCCTATACAAAATCTCCACCGGAACTTCCTCATAAGACAAGTTGTCCTCAACCTCAACACCTTCCAAATGTACAATAGTACTAGTATCACCAACCAACTTTCTCAATATAGATACATGGAAGAACGGATGAATAGAGCTCAAATCTGGAGGCAACTCCAACCTATAAGCCACATTCCTAATCCGTTCCATAATCTCATAAGGGCCTATATACCTGGGACTTAGCTTGCCCTTCTTGCTAGAATGCATCACACCCTTCATAGGTGAGACCTTCACATACACCTTATCACTAACATGAAACTTAAGGTCCCTCTTCCTAACATCTGAATAGGACTTTTGGTGGTTTTAGGATGTCTTCGACCTCTCCCTAATCAAATTCACTTTCTCCTTAGCCTCCAACACCAAATTCGGGCCAATCAAAGCCGTCTCTCCCAACTCAAACCACCCTATTGGAGACCTACATCTCCTACCATACAAAGCCTCAATGGTGCCATACCAATGCTAGTATGAAAGCTATTACTATACACAAACTCAATTAGTGGAAGATGGTCATCCGAATTAACTTTGAACTCAAACACACAAGCCCTTAACATGTCCTCCATGGTTTGAATTGTCCTCTCGGCTTGTCCATCGGTTTGAGGATGAAAAGCGGTGCTCAACTTCACCTTAGTACCAAGTCCTCTTTGAAATGGTCTCCAAAAGTGAGAAGTAAATTATGTACCACGATCCAATATGATAGACCTAGGCACACCATGCAGCCTCCCCAACACTTGGACTTATATCCTTGCATAATCTTCCGCACCAAAAGTTGTCTTGACTGGTAGGAGATGAGCCAACTTAGTCATCCGGTCAATAATAACCCAAATTGAGTCAAATAGCCTTGGGGTCTGAGGAAAACCAACCACAAAATCCATGCTCACATCTTCCCACTTCCAAGCAGGAATTTAATATCTTGTGTCAAACCACCAGGCCTTTTGTACTCTACCTTCACTTCTTGATAATTAGGGCATTCGGATATAAACTTGACTATGTCTTTCTTCGTAACATGCCACTAATACACTTCCCTTAAATCCCGATACTTCTTAGTAGATCCCGGGTGAATAGAACAATGAGAATTATGGGCTTCACTCATGATTACCCTCCTAAGATCATCCACATCCGAAAAATATAACTGATCTTGATACCGAAGCAAACCATCTCCCCATTGGGAGAACACCTCCATTTTCTTTTCGGCAACCAACTTCTTCAATTCAACCAATGATGGATTTAGATCTTGCTTAGCTTTTACATCAACAACCACCAAAGATTCAGCCTCATTCTGGACATCAATACCACCATCATTAGAGTCTCCTAACCTAACACCCAATCTAGCCAAACGTGAACATCTTTTGACAACTCTTTCTTCCCTTCATCAACATGAGCCACATTTCCCATAGATAGCCTATAAGAGCATCGGCTACAACTTTTTCCTTGCCAGGATGATATTGTACACTCATGTCATAGTCCTCAAGGAGTTACAACCATCTCCTTTGCCTCAAATTAAGATTCCTTTGAGTGAACACATGTTTGCAAACTCCTGTGATCGGTGAAAACACCAACAACCACAAAAGATCCAACTCCATTTTGAACATGAATGAAACCATCATTAGATTCACGTAAACCAATCCCCTAATCTTGTCAAACAAAGCACATCCTTTACCATCACCCTTTGACCTCATCTATAAGATCAACCACAACATCTTCCTTGTCTGGAGGGCCCAAAGTAACCCTCCCTATTCGGTAGGAAGGCATGGATATAGGAAACCTTAAAACACGTTCCATGACAAATATGAATCGCGAAGAAGTGAAACATTTCCTAAAACCCCTTGTAGCCTCCTACCTATAGATGCTCACACCCATAAGTAAGACTCTACTTGACGCAACATGTTGGACTTTGTGGAGCATTTATAAATCTAGTACTCTGATACCAATCTTGTTATGACCCGAACCCAGGGCCTAGGAGTGACTTGGCGAATGGGACACCAGAGTCCTCAAACAAGCCTTAAAGTATCCATATTTACATCATCAGTTTGAAAGCATAAAAAATAGTAAACACATAGTTCAAAGAGAAACTCATTGTATGGAGATGTTATAGGGAAAGGGAGTAATGGGTCCATGTAGCATATAACATAAATACTAAGGGGAGGGTAAGTATGACTCACTCTATGGGGGTAATTTGGGACATAGAATCTTTCATATCATAACATATAACCATATCATAAAGCTCATAGCCAATTCACATAATGATAATCAATAGGTAGCCATATTCATAAGAATAACCCCTAAGTACAACACTTAATATATAAACATAAAGGAGTTTATAAGATGTCCAACAATGCCTCTCTCATAAGATAGGATGGGGGCCAAGACATAACCCAGGTTCACCCTCAAAGTAATAATATAAATAAAATACCATAGGTAGAGGAATGGTGGTTTTTCCTTAGAAGATAGAACTCACCATAACAAGAAAATCTCAAGATCCAAGCTAGACTTTATATGGTGGATAAATGTAGTCCTTGGTCCCAACATGGTTAGATTATGTAGGCAAAAGTATCCGTTAGTACGTTTGAATATACTAAGTATGCTGGCGTGCAATGTATATGACTTACCAAACCTACATTAGATATGAGATGGAAAGGGCATATAATATATAAAGAGATATATATCCAAAAAAGTGTAGTATAACAATATTCCATTAAATCCATGATGTAAGAAATGCACAAATGCTTATATAATAGAGGAGAGATCTCAACCGATATATAAGACTAATAGATCATTACGTGGAATCCCAATGTTATCCCCACACCTAAAAAGACGTGGTCTACTTGCCAAAGATTAACCACACTTCTCCTTACGAGCCTCCCATTTCGAAGAAGTGGCCTTCCTTATGGGTCTTCTATTTCGGATAGGACTTTCACAATTTTTATCATATCATATCAATGTTATAACCGTACCTTAGGGGCCTCCCATTACGGTAAGGGTTACCATATACATACACTTATGCTAGTACATAATTCAAGAAAAGGGTTTGAACCCTTGGGGATAGCCTTGATGCCCCTAATCCATCAGTGCTAATTCATCATCCCACAAGAATAATATGTATACATGATTTCAAAGAGATGCAAGTCATTTCAAATCACTTAAATGCATAATTGGGCTTGAAAGCCAAACATCATTCATAGGTTTCATACATAGTCTTCAATGCCAAATCATAATTCATATCATATATTTCATGCATAGGAATAGTCCATCACAATATCCGAATAAGGTGTAAACACCTAATATGCTCAATGAGGCAAATATCATAGACATTTATGTGATCACATTCTTATCATAGCCATAATCTTATCGAAATCATATACATAAACATAATTGGGATTAATCCACTTCATAATTTTCATAAAATTCAACACTCATGAATGCATATGCTATAAATGAGATGAGAATAACATGGGTAATATAGATTCAAACTTACATCAACAATACATTATGAAATTCAAGTAAATACATAAGTAAAATTCACATTTAAATCATGATATAGACTACCCATGCACAAATCAAGTTTAAAATGAGACATGCACATTTATAATTTCATATCTTCAATGTAATTCATCATATTATGACTTAAATCAACTTATAATCATCAAATAAGCATAACCAATGCTTCAATTGAATTTAACAATCAATAATACTTAAAACCCATATTTAAAGTAAGCAAAATTTCATAAAATTCAAGTGAAAAGAGTTTAGATCTCCTTGGTTGAAAAAGACCATGAAATGACCCAAAAAGTGCAGGAAAATGTGCCTCAGAAGTGCCCAAAATCGTAATTTCTATGTATTTAAAAATCCATGTGTGATATCAAAAATTCGACTTCATATTCTTAATCAAAGGGTCAAATTGAGTGGGAAATGGATCAAATCACGATGTTAGAGTAAATGAATCGCAATTGCATTTGTCCAAGTTGCAATTCCAAAAAGCTATTCGTGCCCTTGGCGCGATGCACCAAGGGCGCGTTATAGTATATTTTCTGTCCAATTTTTCTATCTCGGTTCAAGACTTTTGGATCTTGATCCTAAGTCCTACCATGAGTAAAAATACCTATGCTTAGCCATATTTCACCCTCATATCATACAAAACATTGCCTAATATTCACTTAAACACATAGACAAATATTTCACCCCAAATTTCTAGTCCCAAAATTCATCCGGATCTTAAGGTTTTCATTCAAGCTTCAAGTATCCATTTCCAATCTTTATCAATAATTCTCCAAAGATAAGGTATGTGGGTTTCATTTTACGACCAAATCCTAGGGCCTAGACATGACACGACGCAAGGGAAACCTAAAGGGACCCCAAGTAAGCCTCTTAGAGCATCGTTACACATCCTTGGTCGCGAAAGTAATAAATTAAGCATCAAAAGATAAAAGAATGGGGAAACCGGGCCTAAGGGGAAAAACTTCCATATCATCATAATCAAGAGACAGGAGTCAAACGCATATCATAGATGCATAATATGTCCAACAGCACCTCTAATACATAGATTAGAGTGGGGCCAAGACAAAGTAATCGATGTCACCCTCATAGTCAAATAGAATATAAAGAAGAGTGTCTCAAAAAATAATAAGAGAAACATAGACTAAGTTCCCCAAAGTGGAGGACTCACCGACTAGCTTTTGTAGCACCGAACTAGCCATGTGGAGGAGGACGATCAACTTGGGCTCTGGTTTCTACATGGTGACATCATGTAGGCATAGAGTATGCATTAGTACATTTGAATGTACTAAGTATGTAGGATGCAAAGCAATAAGAATGAAGCATCATAAACAAAATACATAATAATAGGCAATAGGCATAATATAACAATATGGCATGTATGATCAATGTATAAGTAAAACATGCTTAATTAACTCATGCTCATATAGGATATCATATTTATAGAAGAGACTGAGATAGATTTCCAAATGTATAACCCTTTGGTAGGTTAGTGATGATGCCGCCCCATCACTTAGGTGTATGAGTACAAACCCTCATCATGGTTGGTGATAATGCCTCCCCATCACCATGGTGGAGAAGTACAAACCCTTCCCTAGGTTGATGAGTACAAACCCCCATCTAGGTTAGTGATGATGCCGCCCCATCACTAGGAAGAGAAGTACAAACCTTTCCCTAGGTTGATGAATACAAACCCCCATCTAGGTTATCCGAGTTCTTAGTCCCTCGAATTGGGCATGGTCTACTGCAACACTTTATATTGAATTTATCATATACATAAGCTCATTTCATCATCATATAATCATTCTTATCTTATCTCATGCTTTGGACTTTCAACTCCTTAAGAAACCACATCCGGACATTTTATCAAACGCTTTGATGGTGTGTAATGCTAGTATAAACCATGAAATATAAAGATGAAATCATTCAAGAAAATCTATTGTAAAACCATCAATCAATACCTTGCAATACCCTCAAGCAATATACATCAAAACTCCTTCTCAAATCTTACAATAGATCAAAGTTTTATAGCTCAAAATATGGCAAAACAGTCACAACTTTAAATAGCTTTAACATAGTGTGCAGTGAATTTCATAATAAGCAAGACCCATTGGTAAATCAACTTTAAATCATGAAATTTAAGTAAAAAGAGGCTTGCGTATCATGGGTGAAAGTAATCTATGAAAGAAACCCACATACGTTAGTTTAGAGATGAACTTGGTGAAGATTGGAGATGGAGACTTTATGCTTGAAGAAGAACCTTGAAGGAGAACCTTAGCTTGGGATGAGGGTTTTGTACTTGAATTTGGGACTGAAAGTATGGCTAAGTGTTTTAGTGAGTATTGGGGAATGTTTAGGATGATATGAGGTTGAAGTTTGGCTAAGTATAGGTGAAAACATGATTGGGAACACTTAGGCCCAAGACCCCAAGCCTTGGACCGAGATAGAAATCACTGGCAACAAAATACAAAGGTCTACGATGTGGAGCTATCACAGAGGCTAAATTAACATGTACGCAATAGCTGTGCATAACGGTGTTGTCACAGATCATCTTTGAAAATTGAATTTCTGGAAATTTGAAATTGTGATTCGATTTCTCTAAAATTGGGGTTAGAACCTTTCACTCCTAAATTTGACCCCCTGAACAAGAATATGAAGTTATATTTTTGGAATAATAAATGGATTTTAACGTATATGAAATTTAAAATTTTGGGTATTTCGAGGCACGTTTTTGGGTACTTTTTGGGGTCGTTTCATTTCAACCATTGGTCCCTTTCACCATGGTGCCCAAGCTCCATTTTCCCCTAATTTCATATTTATAAGTTTATTTTACTTATGGGTCTTCTATCATGAATTGAACTATGAACTATGTTGGGATTTTGTAAAAGTGTGACTGTTTATGCATGTTTTGAGCTATGAATCTTAAATCTATCTTGAGATTTAATGAAAGATTTTGATGTATATTACATGATGGTGTCACCAAGTATTGGTGGGATGATTTTGTGAACTGATTGGAATAGTATGTCCCTTTGTAATTTCTATTGGATTAGTGAAAGCCATAGAAGTGTCGAGGAGGTCATAAATGTCACGTAAACCACAAGAAAAGGGTTGGTTATAAGTTATATAGTGTAATTGATTATAGGAGTCGAATTGGGCGAAATGAGAG
>JAOTQR010069244.1:0-11905 GCA_025774065.1 Solanum ossicruentum | reverse complement strand
TAGTGCTCTAACACCATCTTTGTCACGACCCAAGCCTTGGGCCTAGACGTGATCGGCGGATGGGGAACCCGAAGGAAACCTAAATAAGCATCATAGCTATCATTACACAGCCTTGATCACGAAAAACACATAAGAAACAATAACAAGGGGAAATTGGGACTAAGGGAAAAGACTTATATTAAAATAGCTTGAATATCATAATTGATTCAAAGCTCAAGCATAACACACATCTTGTCCAACAACACCTCTAACGTAGAACTTAGCGGGGACCAAGACAAGCAACTAGGCTCACCCTCATAGTCAAGTCATACAAAAGGAAAGATAGTCTTTAATACATAGTATAGGAATGTAGACCAATGTTCTCGAAATGGAGGACTCACCAACTAGCTTGAATGGGTACCACTAGCCACGTGGAGGAGGAGGATGACCAAATGGAGCTCTGGCTCTTACATGGTAACATCATGTAGGCATAAAATATGTATTAGTGTGTTTGAATGTACTAAGTATATAGGATTTAATGCAACAAGAGATAGGCATAATAGCCAAAATGTATAACCATAGACAATAGGCATAATATAACAATATGACATGTATGAATGGATGCATGTAGTAAATATCATGCTCTTATAGATCATATTACATATGTCAGGAGAGACCATCATCATAGACCAAGCAAAGTAGTACTTGGAATCCAAGGCTTGACACCCTCTTAGTAGTAGTCAAAGTACAACCCCTCAACATGGTTAATGGATGTCTCACCCTCCATCATAGTGGTCAAGGTACTAACCCCTCAATATGGTTAATAGACTTCATCACCCTCCATCATAGTGGTCAAGGTACTAAACCCTCAACATGGTTAATGGAATTTTAACCCCTCATCATAGTGGTCAAGGTACTAACCCCTCAACATGGTTAATGGACTTCTCACCCTCCATCATAGTAGTCAAGGTACTAACCCCTCAACATGGTTATGGTCAACATGAAATATTATAGAAGCTCATCATGAAAATATCACACATACATCATTCTTTCATTATAATAAAGTCATATATCTCATATTCCAAGCATTAGGCCTTCAACAATCCAAGAATTATAATTCAAACATTTTATCAAACACTTGGTGGGTGTGTAATGGGGGTATAAGATCATGAAATTTAGAGATGTAATCATGCAAGTAAATTTATTGTAAAACCATTATTCAACACCTTGCAATGCCCTCAAGCAACATACATTGAAACCCTTCATGAAACCTCACATTAGATCTAAGATTTAGAGCTAAAAACATGCTAAAACGATCATACTTTCATGAACTCAGATCACTGTGCAGTGAATTTCTTAATATACAAAACCTACATGTAAAATCAACTTTAAATCATGTAATTTAAGTAGAAAGAGGATTGGGCACCATGGGGGAAAGGACCCAATGGTTGAAACCCACATACCTTAGCTTTGGAGAAATTCTTGATAAAGATTGAAAATGGAGGCTTGAAGCTTGATGAAAGTCCTTAGATCCGGAAGAGATTTGGACACTTGATTTTGAAGTGAAATATAGTGTAAGGGTTTAAGTGAATATTTTATCAATAAAATGAAGAATGTAAGGGTTTTGTAACCTTGAATGAGCATAAAAATGCCAATCTAGAGCTTAGAAAGGGTGGGAAAGGACCAAAATAACCCTTCCTAAAAAGCTGTCTAATGGCTATTATGGGTCCCGTTACCACCAGTAGGTAGTACTACGACTCGTAGAACCCCTCACATGACCCCTAGGCTCAATTTTTAAGTCACTAGAAATTGCTATGAGCCTGATCTATGAGTCATACCCCGACCTACGACTCGTAACTGTGGGCTCATAGTGCGACCCTGCACTAGCAGTCTTCAGTAAAATGACCATAACTTTTGACTCTGAACTCTAAATAAAATGAAACCGAGTGCATTGTAAAGCTTACTCAAAGAGATTTAATTTTACATATTGTAGGCCACCTAGTTCCAAGTTTGCTAAATGTTATGCATGTTTAAATTTGACCCTTGTATGAATCATTACCCAAAACTCAACTCGTAGGGACGTATTGAACTCGTCTACATTCTAGGAGTCCCCCGTGAACCTAATACACCCCTAATCTATACAAATGAGGCTTGAAACATGGGTATAAGAGCATTGAGTTATAGGGTGCTACATTGTATTTTGAGTTTGTGTGATAGAGTTTAATTCTATCGAAATATCTATCTAATTCGTGCATTATGAGCTTACAGATCATGCCTCCTAAGCGTACTACCACCCAAAGAGACACTTCAACTTGAAACACTGAGAATCCCTCATTAGAGGTGCCTCCTCAAATGGAGGCAAGAGGATGAGGTCGACATGCTTGAGTTATTGAGGCACCCCAACACCTACTACTTCACCTACTCCTGCCACAAAGGTTCACTTTTGGCGAGCTATCACTATGCACACCCAGCTGGTAGTTGCCCAGAGTGGGAATTAGAGCTCACAAGCTCCTAGCTCTTTCTTCCAAGAGCCAATTGCTACGACAAGACTTAGAGATCTCTTTAGGATGAACCTACCAGTTTTCACTGGGTCTAAGGTTGAGGAAGACCCCCATAATTTGATTGATGAGATGTGGAAGGTGTTGAAAACCATTCATGTGACAGAAATTGACGGAGTTGAACTTGCTTCCTATAAACCCAAGGATGTGACAAATATCTGCTATAATTAATTAGAAGAAAGCCAAGGTGAAGATACTAAGCCTGCCATTTGGGATGACTTTGAGAGTGCCTTTTTTGGTCACTTCTTTCGCGAGAGTTAAGGGAAGCAAAGGTTGAGGAGTTTGTTAACTTGAAGCAGGAAGGGATGACTATCAAATAATATAGCCTCAAATTTCTACAACTATCCAGGTATGCTCTAGAGATGGTCCCTGATGTGAGGTTTAAGATGAGAAAGTTCATATCCGACTTTGGTAAGCATGTGAAAAATGAGTGCAAAGTGACATTGGTAATTCCAGACACAGATATATTTAGGCTTATGGTCCATACATAATAATGTGAGGAGAATAAGAATAAGGATAGGGAGGAGCACTTGATCAAGAAGGCTAAATCAATAGGGCTTGAGCCTAGCCAGCATAAACAAGGTGATGGGGACAAGTACTATTTTTAGAAGAGTTCTTCGAGCTATACACCATCTTCAGCAAGTGTACTAGGTTCGAGTAACATGTATGATTAGAAATTTCAGGGCTATCAGTATTTCAGAGCTTAGGGTTCTAAATCCCAAGAAAGTGTGACCCTACGTTCGAGGGGGAAACCACCATATGGCAAGTGTGGTAAACTCTATCTCGGTGAGTGTCATGAGGTTACAAATATTTCCTATAGGTACAGACAGACTGGTCCTTCCAGAATGAGTGCCTACTATGGAGGAGGGGTGATAAAGGTAATAAACCTCAGTCTTCAGCAGTACCACAAAGAGGTGCCACAACTAAAAAATGCACATCTTAGCACTCATCCTAAACTCTATAATGGTAGTAAGGGAAATTATATACCTTAAATGCATTTTCAAAAACAAAAAATAAAAAAATAAAAAAAGAAAAAAGAAAAAGAAAAATAACTCAAAAAATACAATACCCCGAAAGTAGTAAATTTTAGCCCTCATCCAGTGCATTAAATAAAGAGTATTATTTAATGCATTGGATGAGGGATAAAATTTACTACTTTCGGGGTATTGTATTTTTTGAGTTATTTTTCTTTTTTCTTTTTTTATTTTTTGTTTTTGAAAATGCATTTAAGGTATATAATTTCCCTTACTACCATTATAAAGTTTGGGGTGAGTGCTAAGATGTGCATTTTTATAGGTGGGGTTACAAACTATCTGTATGCAATGAGAAATCGATAGGATCAGGAAGTTGCACCAGATGTTATCACAGGTATGCTTCGAGTCTTTTCATATGATGTGTATATCTTGCTTGACTCAGGTGTCGCTTTATCATTTATAACTCCATATGTGGCTAGTAAGTTTGAGATCCTTCCTGGATGTCTTCTTGAGCTCTTCAGTGTTTCTACTCTTACTTGTGAGTCCATTCTAGCTGAAAGGATATATAGAGATTGCACGATGTCTATCTATCATAGACATACTTTGGCAGACTTAGTTGAGTTAGAGATGATTGAATTTGATGTGATTCTTAGCATGAATTGGCTTTATACTTGTTATGCCTTTGTTGATTGTAGAACCCAAACTGTCAAATTCAAGTTCCAAATGATCCTGTCATAAATTCGAAGGGTGATTCTACTATGCTTAAGGGTAAGTTTATTTCCTACCTTAAGGCCAGACAGCTAATCTCAGAGGGATGTATCTATCACCTTGTGCGAGTTAAGGCTGATGATGTAGAGTCACTACCTTTAAAGTCAATTTTAGTTGTTAGTAAGTTTCTTGATGTCTTTCCTGATGATTTGCCTAGAGTCTCTCTGATAGGGAGATTGACTTTGGGATTGATGTTCTCCCCGATACCCAGCCTTTCTCTATTCTACTATATAGAATGGCTCCTACTGAGTTGAAAAAATTGAAAGACTAGATGAAAGATCTCTTGGATAAGGGATTTTTGGGCCGAGTGTCTCACCATTGGGTGCTCCAGTCCTGTTCATGCGAAAGAAGGATGGTTCCCTCCAGATGTGTATAGATTACCGCTAGTTGAATAAGCTGACCATTAAGAACAAATATCCCCTTTCAAGGATTGATGATTTGTTTGACCAACTTCAAGGTGCCACTATTTTCCCTAAGATAGACCTCAAATTAGGCTATCACTAGTTGAAAGTGAGAGAATTGACATCCCAAAGATGGCTTTTCGAACCATATATGGTCACTTTAAATTTCTACTAATGTCTTTCGCATTGGCAAATGCCCCTTCCACATTCATGGACTTGATGAATAGAGTGTTCAGACAGTATCTTGATATGTTCATGATTTGTTCATCAATGATATTCTGGTGTACTACGGAGATGCGAAAGAGCAAGTCGGTCACCTCCAGATTGTTCTTCAGACCCTCAGAGATAAGGAGTAGTATGCCAAATTTTTAAAATGTGAGTTCTCGCTTAAATTGGTATCATTTTTTGGCCATGTTGTCTCAGGTGATGGTATTTGAGTGGATATGCAGAAGATTGAGGCAGTTAAGAACTAGCCTATACCCACCTCTCTAACTGATATAAGGAGTTTCCTGGGTTTGGCTGGTTGCTACTGTAGATTTATTAAGAGATCTCCTCTTTACCCTTGCCATTGACTAATCTGCCTCAAAAGAAAGCTAATTTTCAGTGGTCCGACGAGTATGGGAAGAGTTTTCAGGAACTTAAACCAGATTAAGGACTGCACCAATATTGACTCTACCTAAAGGGTCGAATGATTTTGTGATCTATTGTGATGCTTCTAGAGTGGGATTGGGATGTATTGTGATGCAAAGAGGTAAGGTCATAGTCTATGGTTCTAGATATCTCAATAATCATGAGAGGGACTATCCAACTCATGACATAGAATTGGCTGCGGTGGTTTTTGCACTCAAGATTTGGCACCACTACTTGTATGAAGCACATGTGGATGTATTCACAGACCACAAGAGCCTGCAATATGTCTTCACCCTGAATGAGCTTAACTTGAGGCAGAGGAGATAGCTTGAGTTCCTCAAAGACTATAACATGAGCATCCTCTACCATCCAGGTAAAGCTAATATGGTTGCTGATACTCTTAGCAAGTTATTCATGTAAAGCACTGCCTATGTGGAGGAAGAGAAACAAGAGTTGGCGAAAGAAGTTCACCGAGTGGCACGATTGGGAGTTCAACATGATGAATCGGGTAAAGGAGGAGTTCTTGCGTATAATGGGTCTACATTAACTCTAGTAGTAGAGGTGAATGAGAAACAGGATCAAGACCTTGTTTTACTACTTTTGAAGGCGAATGTGCATAAGCAGAATTTGATGGCTTTCACCAAAGGGAGAGATAAAGTATTGAGGTATCAAGGAAAATTGAGTGTTCCAGATATTGATGGTGTTCGAGAAAGGATCATGGTAGAAGCTCATAACTTGAGATATTCCATCCATCTAGGGTTACCAAAATGTACTATGACTTGCGAGAAGTCTACTGGTGGAGTTGAATGAAGAAAAACATTGTTGAGTTCATTTCCAAGTGCTAGAATTGCCAACAAGTTAAAGTTGAGCAACAAAGGTCATAAAGAGTAGCTCAAAATTTTGAGATTCCAGAGTAGAAATGGGAGATGATTAATAGGGTCTTCATCACAGGCTTACCAATGTCCTGCAGACAGTATGATTCAATGTGGGTGATAATTGATTGGATGACAAAATTTGCACACTTCTCACTGGTAAAGATGACAAACACTGCAGAGGATTATTCCCTATTATACATGATTGTTAAATTGCATGAAGTTCCTTTGTCTATCATATAAGATAGAGGGGCTCAGTTCACTGCCTAATTCTGGAAGTCCTTTCAGAAAGGCTTCGGTTCAAAGGTGAACCTTAGTACTGCTTTCCACCCTCAGATAGATGGTCAGTCCGAGCGGATAATACAAACTTTGGAGGATATGTAGAGTGCTTGTGTCATTGAATTCAAAGGTAATTTGGATGACCACTTGCCTCTGATTGAGTTTACAACAACAACGTTTATTCAAGCATCAAAATGGCACCATATAAGGCCCTTTTTGGGAGGAGATGTAGATCACCCATTAGATGATTCGAGGTAGGTGATGCAGGACTGATTGGGACAGACCTGGTTCACCAAGCTATGGACAAGGTAAAGATTATTCAATAGAGATTGAGAAGTGCCTAGAGTCGCCAGAAGTCCTACACTGATATTAGGAGAAAAGACCTAGAGTTCAAATAAATTATTGGGTATACTTGAAAGTGTTACCCATGAAAGGTGTAATGAGATTTGGAAAGAAAGGGAAGTTGCGTCCTCGATACATTGGTACCTACTAAATTATGAAAAGAGTGGGAAACATAGCTTATGGGCTAGAGCTACTACTAGAGCTGGAAGCCATCCATCATATCTTCCACATTTCTATGCTTAAAAAGTGTTTGAGAGATCCATTCTTATTTGTGCCTATTGAAAGCATTTAAGTGAAGGATAGTTTGAGTTATGAAGAGATCCCAGTCCAAATCCTTGATCATCAGGTTCACAAGTTGAGAACCAAAGCGGTTGCTTCTGTAACAATGTTATGGAGAAGTTAATCCATTGAAGAGGCTACATGGGAAGCTAAAAAGGATACGAAGTCTAGATACCCTCACTTATTCGTACCTTCTAATGATGAAATCGATGGTAATAATTCATTTCTACTCTCTGAGTTACTTTTCCATTGTTGAGTTGATTTCTTATCTCTAAGTTGATGTTGTTCTTGAGTCTATGAGTATTCGAGTATGCATGTCTTTAATTGTATTTGTGCCTAATGATGATTTTAGAGGTAGTCTTTCAATTAGAAATCTAAGTTGAGGTTGATTTCTGAAGCATGAGTATTCGAGTATCTGAGATTTTTGTTCCTTCTTGAAAAATCTCCTAGTTGCTCATCATTTGAGAATAAATGATCTTAGGGGGAGATATTGTGACACCTATAACTCTATCCTCACATGTACCTATGTTTCAAACCCTCATTCTTATATGTAGGAAGTGTATTATACTTAGTCAAGTTCAAAACCTTCCTATAAATTTAATTTGTAGTGTTGGATTATGCAAGGGTCAACTTTAAATGATCCTAACTCTTAGCACACAAAGAATTAAGTGTCCTATAATGATCCTCTAATTCTGAGTCGAGTTCAAAATCTTCTTATAAATTGAGTTTCTAGTGTTGGATTGTGCAAAGGTCAACTTAAATGATCCTAACTCTTAGCAGACAAAGAACCAGGTCTCCTATAACTTACCAAATGAAAGCCCTTGGAATTAGCTTTCCAGTGCATCTAGTTTCACTTTATTTGGAGTTCAGAGTCAAAAGTTGTGGTTGTTTTACTAGAGACTGCCAGTTTTAGAGTTGTTCTATGAAACCTTTTTACGGGCCATAAATTGAAGTACGACCCATCCGCTAATTCGTGGAAAAAGTTCCTGAAACTTCAGTTTTTGGTCCTAAACTCGAGGACATATCTACGGATCATAGGACCTTCTACCGTCTGTAGAATAGGCTCAAAAAGTGAAATAGAGACCCCGAAATTGGACCAAAATGTTACAAAAGGGTCCCTACAGGTTATGGAACTTTCTACAGGCTGTTAATGGACCAGTATACGACTTTTGAAAGCTTTTGAAGAAAGGTTATTTTGATTTTTTCCCACCCTTCCAAAGTCGAGGATTGGCATTTTTACACCTATATAAAGCCTTAAATATGTCAGTTTAACACTTTTATGCTAAATCACTCTCTCAAAACGTAGAAACATGGTTTCAAGGGAGAAAAATACTGGAGCTTGAAGACAAACTTGAGAATTCTTCCAAGATACTTTAAGGTTCAAAACTTCCAAGTATATAAGGCTAACCAAAACATGGATTTTGTTCTTTCATGATCCCCATAACCTGGATCAATGGTCATGTGAGTAAGTTGAGTCTCCCATGAATGTGTCTTGAAGGTTTTTCATAAATTCTAATGCATGTCTATATGATCTTGCATGAATTACTAGAATTAAATACTTGAATTAGACTATTTTACCATATTACCCTAGCATGATTTCTCATTATTTTCACATATTTTATTTACATGAGCATGCATGAGCATAACTTGAGCCTAAAGAGTCTATGGAATCACTAATTGCTTTGATTCTACATTTGTTCTCCTAAATGCTATGATTAAGAATGATACATGATTAAGTCCTTATGAGTCAAGAATTAAACCTTAAAAATGATGTAACCAAAGGGTTGATAGTTGATGTATTAAGTTGAGTTAATGAATGTCTAATAAGTCTAGATGACTGAGTTAATCGTAGGGTTGATGTCTTATGAGCATATTGAGTCTTGAGAGGAGTCTTGAGCACTGAATTGAATAAGAGTAAGTCCAACTCAAACCCAACAACTATGTTGCCGACGCAGAAGAGGATTAAATCATCAAATCGGATGTTTCCTATTGTCCCAAAATGAGGACTTAATGTTATTGATTTTGGATCCATTGATGAGATGTCCTATACATCTGGCAGGGTATTGGATGGATATGGCTATGACATTGCTTCATTGTATCATCACCGGCTCATAGGTAATGGTTATCGGTTAGAGAAACTCCTAAATACGCCTTGATAATACTCTGAGTGGATGGGACATATATGGTAGATGAGTATTCATTTTCTAAATTTCGTACTTGCTTTATACTATTGATATGATGACTGAGTTTCCCATTTCTTGAGTTGAGCTATTTGAGTTGATGTTATTCTTCCTTTACATCTTTCATTCTGCCATTTTACATACTCGTACATTCCACTTATTAACATCCATTTGGGCCTGTATCTTTTCATGATGTAGAGATAGTAACTAGTGGTCATCAGAAGGTTCCCAATTGAGGACCTATTTGCCTGCGTTTGATTGGTGTTCCCTCCCCTACTCTCGGAGGACATTATGTTTCTATTCTAGCTTGAGTTAGACTTATCTTATTCTATTTAGTGGTAAGCATGAGTCTGTCATTGGCACCATTATTCAGATGTTTTAGAGGCTTCATAAACTAGACTGTTGAGTTGAGTTTAGATATTATGTTGGTTAGTTTTCTTTCGTATTAGTCTTGTTTAGTTTACGAATGAGATATTTGGCCTTTGGGCTTTATTTATCATTTGTCATTTCCTTCCTTTATGTATTGTTATACACTGATGTCTTCTGCTATTAGAATGTGATTGTGTAAATATGATGAGGCCGAGTGGTTCACTTGAGGGCTAGCAATAGTCTCTGAGTGCTGGCCCCACCAAGGATGCCCTCCCGGGGTGTGACAAAACTGAATCTCTCCCATGAATTGATCCTTCTAGAGAAAATATTTAGAAAAGAACTCAATTTACACTTAGTTAGAAGTGCAAAATTGTGATACAAATATGAGGTTGGTTTTAGCAGAGGGAACACATAAAACATCATAGAGATGGAACTTTTTGGCTAGGAAAGAAATAGTACCAGAACCAAAATGTGAGGTAGATAAACCGGAGCCATTAGTTTGTCACTACCATCATATGGTGAATGAATAAATATGTTACTCAAGTCATTACTGATATGATGGGATGCATTAATGTCTAACAATCATTACTGATCACATCTTGAATTCATATTAATGTAGTGTGATTGAGGATTCAGTGAAAGCAAGTCCCTAAAATAGTCACGTGCTAGATATGTAACACCCCACACCTTACAATATTGGTACAATGTAAATGAAACATGACATGGTTTGGTCAAATTAGCGCCAATTTTCAAAAGTCCTTGAATCTCATGTTAATGAGCTATATGGGCATCTAGCGCTCAAGAGGGTCGAGTGTATACATATTTTGTGTCGAATTAAGGAGATTACGGCCTTAAAGGAAGTAAAAGAATTGAGGTGCTTGTAGGACTTAGAAGCTAGCAAGTGAGTCACCTACTTGCTTAGCTTAAAATCGCTAGTTAGGTAGGGACGAGGCTCGACGTCGAATTTGTCTAAGTTCGATTATAAATAAAATCCGTGTCAAGGGAGAAACTTTGGCCCATGTCTTAGCATCATAAATGGGCTACATTTTCAGCCCAAGAGGTTTAGTAAAAAGGGCCCAAAGACATCATAAAACACTTAACAAATTGGACCAACCAAAGTGAAGAAGAAAGCTGAAAATAGGCAGCCCAAGTCCATCAACTTGGTGACCCATTTAGGCCCAAGTTCAAGGGCCAAGCTGCTGCATAAGAAGCTTACTAATATGTGTCTTAATATGGTCAAAAATTCAATAATAAGTCGTCCAAGCTAGGCCTTTGAAAAGGAATAAGAACAACTCACAAATTCATTTCAACATAGACAAAAAAAAAATCTGCTTTCTTGGTGTTTGTTTGCTCTCGTTTAAGGAGGTGAAAGACAAGCTTTACAACCTCACAAGGGCCCTTAAATAAGCTCTAAACCTTGACTTTAAAGGTAAGTAAATTTACTTATGCACCTAGTATGAATTGTTTATCAAAACCAAAGAAACAAGTTAGTTACACATATGCTGGAAATTCCAGACAGTTTGTATGTTAAGGATTCTTGTGCAATTTTCTTGTTAATTAAGAGGTTTTTCTCTTGTTGGATGACTTTATTGTGAAGTAGTACTTATGTATTAAACAAAGGTTGGTGTTGCAGCAATGCAAAAGGGCTGATTAACCACTTTTACAGTCCATAACAGTGAGTGAGTATATGATACCACAATTGTATGCTTAGTATGGACTTGTGGACTGTTGGATAGAATGCTATTATCTCACTTCCTTAATGACTGATTTGTTACTATTTTGAGACTAGTTCAAGGCTATTTGTATGTGTAAATGTTGCTGGAATAGTTTGGTTAAAGTTGGAATAGGTTTGGAATTGTCAACGTCGAAATGTAGCGAAGGAAGATAACGTTATACTGCCCGTTTTTAGATTGTGTGGAATTGTGATGTATTGTGCTTCATGGGCTGTTCTAAGGCTTTTATGGAATTAACATAGGCTGGTCATTATGTGTATGTGTGAATGTGTGTTGGAAAATATGATTAGAGACATAGAGGTTGGAAGAATACGCTTGGGTTTATAAATATCCGCTTGCTGCCCGTGTGTTGTTTCGTTATGTAATTGGGCTGCCAAGATGTGTCTATTAGCTGTTAATGCTAGTTTTATCCCTTACTATGTTGTAGATAAGTATTTGGAGGAAGGAAACGTTATCTTGAGATCGTAACAAGGTCCGACGACGAGGTATGTAAGGTTACTTGAATTCGTATCACTTGGCATGAAGCATAGATCTCTCCTTG
>JAOTQR010069233.1:0-13397 GCA_025774065.1 Solanum ossicruentum | reverse complement strand
TCGCGAATCTTTTCTCGGAACCCCAGGTAGCGCCAGAATCCGTGGGCTAACACCCACAAAAATGGCCGAAATCGCCTGTTTTGCCTTACATGGGCCATAAAATCCTACCAGGGCCAAGCCAACGCCCACCGACCACCTGGGCCACTTTCCGGGTGAGTCGTTGACCCACCCGTATGGTTATTCGCGAATCTTTTCTCGGAACCCCAGGTAGCGCCAGAATCCGTGGGCTAACACCCACAAAAATGGCCGAAATCGCCTTTTTCGCTTTGCTTGTGTCAGAAAATCCTACCAGAGCCAAGATAATGCCCCCCCGATCACCTGGGCCGCTTGCCAGGCGAGTCGTCACCTTGCCTGTATGGTTTTTCGGGAATCTTTGCCCGGAACCCTAGCCGCCCTCAAGAAGAAATTGCAACAGGCTCTTCTTGATATTGACAATCAGAATGAAGCAGATATTCTGCAGCTCCTTGCCGAAGCTGGTTCTTCCTTAGACTCCTCAGACAACGGAGATATGTGTTCTCCTAGAGGTATTGCTCAAGCCTATCTAGAAGCCTATAATGAATAGGATTTCTAATCTCTGTAGAAAATAGACTTTCAAAGAAACGGAATTATTTTCTACATAGATGGTCCTACTATTCCTAATAGTAATCTAGTTTAGGTAATTGAAAAATACCTGTATCATAGTCTAGGGTGGGAATGCCCACTATGTGTCTTGTGAGTGCCTACTTTAATACTACTTTCCAAACTGGAAAGAAAAACTGTGAGGCACGCGTTTGTATTGGGGGTCCACCCAATAGTCATTGTCCGAAGGAATCTTATCCTTCTATCACATGTCTATGTATTGTCGGTTAGTCATGACAGAAATCTTTAGCCGCCCCTAGGCCCACTACTATATTAAAATAATTAAGTGGTCATAGGGACTTATCACCTTTTGTCGGTCACATCTTAGCCGTCCACGCGTAAGGATCTGGAGCCTTACCCTTTTCTCTTTGGTCTATAAATAGACACTTAGAGTCTAATTTAGTGGCAGCAGAAAATTTAGCCAAACTTTGCCAAGTTTCTCCTAGCCTTCTCTTGTAACACTTCATTCCTCTCTTGTCTCTGGTCTGTTATACAGTTCACAGTTGTATCTCCTCTTTATCAGCGAATAAAGAATATATTTTGAAGTAAGCTTTTATTTACGCATATTATCATATTTGTCTTAAACAATTCTACCCACTGAACTGGGTTAGTGGTGAAAGCACCAGTTAGGTTAAACTTTATTGATAAAGTTTATTGATCCTGCATACTTGGTATCAGAGCCATGATGGTTGTATGTGTTTTTAGCATGAGCAACTAAACACATCTACTGTCCGGAGCCTGAGGATTTTTAGGGAAAGTGTTATGGGTTAAAGATTTTATTTTCCTAAGTTACTTTTTATGATTAATTCTTATTATTCAGTATTATGTATATCTATGCTGTATGAGGTACTTATCTTTTCCTAAGTGTGTGAGGTAGCCGATTAATGTCCAGCTTAGACGTTGGCAAGCCTGTCCCTGTGGTCTGAGTAGCCTTGGTGTGGCGATGATAGTGACCCTTAGGTGTTCCTGTCACCAAGATAACTCTAGGAAAAGAAGAGGTAAAGCCAAGAGGACGTATAGATTTTCACAAACCGGTAATATTAAGAATTAATCCTAATCTCTACCTTAGCCTTGTTGTGATCCTTCACCCATAGACTTATTATATCCCTAAATTTCTCCTTAGCTCAGGACAGTAATTTTTTAAAAAATGAACGATCAAAATGTTCTTAATTCTGTCAACTTATCTTCCCGTGCAACCCGGATTGCCGTTAGTGAATCTAATGTGGATAACTGGAGTATCCCTAGAGAACCTTTTCATAAGATCTATCAAATAGGTCACTTTAATTTTGTTAACTAACACAATATTAAAACTTTTGAATCTACTGTTGCAATAAATAACTCTTTAGAAGTTATTAAATTGTTAAATGACCAAGATATTGTTAAATACAAATCTAATTTTAATTACTTGCATATTGGACTTGTTCAAGTTTCTGTTAAGCCTTTGTTTAGAAAAGGACTTAATATTCCTGTTGTGCTTTACTTCGTGATGCATGTTTCTTGAATTTTGATGATTCTCTGTTAGGAGCACTTGAAAGTAATCTTGGTAATGGCCCTGTTTACTTTAACTGCTACCCTAACTTTTCTGTTGATATTAATGATCCATATGTCTTGGATACTTTGACTTTAAATATTAAAACTATGAATATTAACAGCAAATCTGAAACTAGAGAATTAGCTGTTATCTATCGGGTTTATTATAGTATGATGAGAACTACCTTAGCCCCAAAGGCCAGGATAAAGAGTACCAAAGGTGTTACTATGTTAATGGAAGCTTAAGATCTCCTGCGTAGTTTGGAAGTTATCGAACTTTTGCAGGAACCGTTGAGGGAGGTTTTCTTGCTTTCCCCCAAAAGCTTTCCACCGGTCATAGAACCATCTAGGAATAGTGGCCTTCACCAGATCTGCGTTGTATTTTACAAACCATGTATGGGTAGGTCTAAGATACATAAAATTATACCACGCCTGTTTATACGTGAACCAGTTATATGTTTGAGGCTTGTGTCTCATACTCAGAGGGAGGGAAGTAAGAAATGGTCAATTTTCCATTCAAAAGGAGAAAGAATCCTTTTAATGGTGAACTGTGAGAAGATTTTGTTGTGGGATGGACACTAGGGGTGACAACTTGGGCAAACGATTCGGGGATCGGCATCTCGTAACTCTTTTTTGTTTGGACCTTTGAAGAAGATCCGGAAGGGGATTCTAGATTTGGGCCTACTGGTTTTGGGCTTGTAAGTTGGGGAATGTTTCCAAGAACAGCGAATTTGTTTTGGCTTTGGTCCAGACTAGGTAAAGGGGGAAATGAAGGCCTCAATTGGGCCAGATCCGAAGGGAGGAAAGGTCTGACCATAGGGGTCTGCCTTTCGGACTTGACATTTTTAAACGGCGAGTTAGGCCGTGTTGACTTCATGGCCCTGTAGAAATTCACGGGTTAGAAAATCTGGTAGGGAGTTGTTTTCTCCTTTAATATACTCAATTTCAAAATCAAAGCTAGATAGTAGAGCTTGCCATTTAGCGAATATTTGTTTTGAAACAAGATTTTTAACATCTTTAAATAAAATCTGTTTTGCTGATTTGCAATCAACCCGAAGTAAAAATGGTTTATTTACCAAATCATCTTGAAATTTAGTGATACATAGTACTATAGATAGAACTTCTTTTTTGACAGTACTGTAATTGTTTTGGGTAGAATTCCATACTCCAGAAGTAAACCTCTGATACGTTGCTTAAGAATACCTCCATAACCTAGTTCAGAAGCATCAGTCTCAACTATCATAAAAGCATTAGGATTAGGAATGCCTAGACACGGAAGATTTTGGACTATCTTCTTGATTTTCTTGATTGCTTGGGTTTGCTCATCACTCCAAGGGACAGAGTTCTTTCTAAGACGTCTATATAAAGGTTCACAGATTTTCCTAATATTAGGGATGAAATCTGCAACATAATGTAGGCTTCCTAGAAACCTTTGCAACTGAGTTTTATCCCTAATCTCATCTGGGAATTTACTCGAGAATTCTATGGCTCTACAGATAGGTTTATGACTACCTTGATACAAGTCATGACCTAGAAATCTAATCGTGGTTTGAAAGAGCTTCATTTTCTTAGCACTAACTACCAAGCCATTTTGTTTAACTATATTGAAAAACGTATTCAAATGCTTAAAATGAGAATCAATGTCCTCAGAAAATATTAACACATCATCAATATATACTACTGACATATAAGAGTAAGGATTGAAAATGTTATTCATAACATTTTGAAATTCAGATGGAGCATTTTTCAATCCAAACGGCATGACATTCCATTCATAGTGTCCAAAGGGTACATTGAATGCAGTCTTATAGCGATCATTTTCAACAATTTGGATTTGCCAGAATCCAGACTTCATGTCGAACTTGCTATAAAGGTTTGCTTTATAAGTTCACTTAAGAAGATCCCTTTTGTTAGGGATTGGGTGGCGAATCCATTTTAAAACAGATTCAGAGACTTGTAATTAATTACCACCCTCGGTGCTCCTCTTTCCTTTTCTGCAGAATTATTTACATAAAAGACAGAACAACTCCAGGGGGAGTTAGAGGGGCGGATTATACCAGTCTCAAGCAAATGGTTAATCTCAGTTTTACAAACTTCCATCATTTCTTGGTTCATTTGAATAGGTCTAGCCTTTGTGGGGATAGTCCTTTCATCAAACCCATCAATGTAGGGAAGTTCCACAGAATGCTTTTTTATTTTCCAAAAAGCAATTGGCAAATTAGAACAAACCTCATTTCAAATTTTTTCAAAAGAAAATTAATCTTAGTGACCATTCCCGGGGTTTTTAAAGTTTGTTTAATTTGTTCGATTTTAATTTCTTCCTTGAGAAATAAAATATGAGAGGAAATTTTGTTTATCTTAAAAATAGTTTTATTTTTTAAAAAAAAAACCTCTCTTCAGGAGAAAGAGATTTAACAAACAAGCTATTTTCATGGGTGGCGAATCCATGAAGCTATTTTTAAACGTGCATAAGCATCTACAGTTTCTTGGGCCTGTGATGATTGGGCCGGAGAAACTTTTGAATATATTCCTACTTTAGCCTTTCCTATTATAGCCCTAGATAAGGAATACAAAACCGGGAGAGTCCAAGACCTGGTCAAACCCTGCTATCTAAATTCAAACTACATAGATAGTTCAGACCCTCTTCATACCCGTATATACTTTGAGGCTATTCTGGTCGATACCAATTCCATTGAAATCGAACATGTATATTCTGAGAAGAACCCAGAATTTATTCTTTACTCACAGTTCACCATTAAAAGGATTCTTTTTCCTATTGACTGGAAAACTGACCATCTCCATACTTCCCTCCCTCTGAGTATAAGACACAAGCCTCAAACATATAACTGGTTCACGTATAAACAAGCGTGGTATAATTTATGTATCTCAGACCTACCCATACATGGTTTGTAAAATACAATGCAGATCTGGTGAAGGCCACTATTCCTAGGTGGTTCTATGACTGGTGGAAAGCTTTCGGGGGAAAGCAAGAAAACCTCCCTCAACACTTCCTGCAAAAGTTCGATGACTTCCAAACTACGCAGGAGATCTCAACCTTTCCCGCACACATCAAGATGTCCAAATACTTCATTCAGAAGCGGATTTCGTTCATCATCAGCTGGGACTTCTAAGTCATGGAGTTTGATCACATCTGATATTTATCCAAGGAGATTATGGTGAAAGGATGGGTTCTAAAACCAAAGACTCTTATTCCGAGCAAAGGGAAAGCAGTAGCTCAGCCCTCTATGTCATCAGCTTCATCCAAAAGCCACCCTCAAGAAGAAATTGCAACAGGCTCTTCTTGATATTGACAATCAGAATGAAGCAGATCTTCTACCACTACTGAAATCACTACAGTGAAGACAGAAGATGGTATGGATACTGAGCATTCAGAAGTCCGTCAAGATGCCAGTCTTTGGCAACCACCAATCTAATAGGGATATGCTGACTTAGAGATTTAATAGAGAACACAATAGGACTAGATTCTTCTAAGGGAACGAAACCAGATTGTTCGCCTGGAAAACTTGTGAATCTACTGTTGCAATAAATAACTCTTTAGAAGTTATAAAATTGTTAAACGAGCAAGATATTGTTAAATACAAATCTAATTTTAATTACTTGCATATTGGACTTGTTCAAGTTGCTGTTAAGCCTTTATTCAAGCCTGTGTGTGCTTTACTTCGTGATGCATGTTTCTTGAATTTTGATGATTCACTGTTAGGAGCACTTGAAAGTAATCTTGCTAATGGCCCTGTTTACTTTAACTGCTACCCTAACTTTTCTGTTGATATTAATGATCCGAATGTCTTGAATACTTTGACTTTAAATATTAAAACTATGAATATGAACAAACAAATCTAAAACTAGAGAATTAGTTGTTATCTATCGGGTTTATTATAGGCTGATGAGAACTACCTTAGCCCCAAAGGCCAGGATAGAGAGTACCAAAGGTGTTACTATGTTAATGGAAGCTAACCATGAACATAGTATGGTCTTTGTTCCTCGTCTTCTCAAATGGAATGACCTCTTAGCAAATAGAGATTGGCACTTCGAGGCCATTACCCAGCCTATCTCCTCTCATTAAGAAAATCGTCAAATTGAACGGATTATCCAAAATATGGATGGTTCAGTTGATCTAAAGTTTCTCGACTCCCGAGCTCGACGAAGTTTCTCCCCGGGTTCAACTTCTTCCAAACCCCCGAAGGAAGTCTCATATCGGTCTTGAACCTTTCACTCTGAAGACAAAGGTCTTGTAGATGTTGTTGATTTCTATGGCCTACTGGTTTTGGGCTTGTAAGTTGGGGAATGTTTCCAAGAACAGTGAATTTGTTTTGGCTTTGGGCCGTACTAGGTAAAGGGGGAAATGAAGGCCTCGATTGGGCCAGATTCGAAGGGAGGAAAGGTCTGACCATAGGGGTCTGCCTTTCGGCTTGACGTTTTTAAACGGCGAGTTAGGCCGTGTTGACTTCATGGCCCTGTAGAAATTCATGGGTTAAAAAAATCTCGTAGGGAGTTGTTTTCTCCTTTAATATACTCAATTTCAAAATCAAAGCTAGATAGTAGAGCTTGCCATCTAGCGAATATTTGTTTTGAAACAAGATTTTTAACATCTTTAAATAAAATCTATTTTGCAGATTTGCAATCAACCTGGAGTGAAAATGGTTTATTTACCAAATCATCAGAAAATTTAGCCAAACTCTGCCAAATTTCTCCTAGCCTTCTCTTGTAACACTTCATTCCTCTCTTGTCTCTGGTCTGTTATACAGTTTACAGTTGTATCTCCTCTTTATCAACGAATAAAGAATATATTTTGAAGTAAGCTTTTATTTACGCATATTTTCATATTTATCTTAAACAATTTACTAACTTAACTGGGTTAGTCGTTAGCTTTTGGGGGAAAGCAAGAAAACCTCCCTCAACGGTTCCTGCAAAAGTTCGATGACTTCCAAACTACGCAGGAGATCTCAACCTTGCCTGCACACATCAAGATGTGCAAATACTTCATTCAGAAGTGGATTTCGTTCATCATTAGCTTCCATTAACATAGTAACACCTTTGGTACTCTCTATCCTGGCCTTTGGGGCTAAGGTAGTTCTCATCAGCTTATAATAAACCCGATAGATAACAGCTAATTCTCTAGTTTCAGATTTGTTGTTCATATTCATAGTTTTAATATTTAAAGTCAAAGTATCCAAGACATTCGGATCATTAATATCAACAGAAAAGTTAGGGTAGCAGTTAAAGTAAATAGGGTCATTAGCAAGATTACTTTTAAGTGCTCCTAATAGAGAATCATCAAAATTCAAGAAACGAGAATCACGAAGTAAAGCACACACAGGAATATTAAGTCCTTTGCAGTTGTTGATGTCAAGGCTTAATAAGATTTAGACTCATCACTGGTTGAGTTGAAAAAGTTGGTTGCTGAAAATAATATAGAGGACATCTCCCAAGAGGGAGATAGTGTACATAGATATTAAGATTGGTTACATGTTTGGTATTAAGATAGGCTATGTGTTCTGAATGTTGATGATCTTAGGAAGGTGATCATGAGTGAGGCCAATAACTCTCATTATTCTCTTCACCTGGGATCCACCAAAATGTATCAGGATTTGAGGGAGTGTATTGGTGGCATGGTATGAAGAAATATATAGCCAAGTTTGTATCTGAATGTCCTAATTGTCAACAAGTGAAAGTGGAGCATCAACGGCCCAGTGGTTTGGCCTAAGATATTAAGATTCCTACTTGGAAGTAGGAAGATATGAACATGTATTTTATAGTTGGTTTGCCCCGAAACAATTTGATTTAATTTGGGTTATAATTGATCGGATGACTATATCAGCTCATTTCCTATTGATCAAGACCACCTTTAGTGCCGAGGATTATACAATGTTTTATATCCAAGAGATAGTGAGGTTGCATGGTGTGCCTAGGTCTATCATTTCAAATTCTGGCACCCAATTTAATTAATTCTCACTTTTGGAGATCGTTTCAAAGAGGACTTGGCACCAAGGTTAAGTACTGCTTTACATCCTTAAATCGATGGACAAGTTGAGAGGAAAATTAATCCTTTGGAGGATATGTTGAGGGGTTTTGTGTTGGAGTTCAAGAGTAATTGGGATGATCATATACCACTTATCGAGTTTGCTTATAACAATTACTTTCATCCTAGTATTAGTATGGCTCTGTTTGAGAGTTTGTATGGTAGGAGATGTAGATCTCCTATGGGATGGTTTAAATTGGGAGAGATGTCTTTGATTAGTCTTAATTTGGTACTGGAGGCTATGGAGAAGTTGAAGTTGATTAGGGGGAGGTTGAAAACAGCCCAAAGTTGCCAAAAATCTTATTCGGATGAAAGAAAGAGGGATCTTGAATTTCATGTTGGTGATTGGGTATATGTGAAGATCTCGCCCATGAAGGGTGATGTGTTTTGGTAAGAAGGGCAAGTTAAGTCCCCAATATGTAGGTCCTTATGAGATTGTTGAGCGGATTAGGAATGTGGCTTATAGATTGTGCCTTCAGGTTTGAGTTCTATCACTTGATTTTCCATGTGTCTATGTTGAGGAATTTGATTGGTGATCCTAGTACCATTGTGCATTTGGAAGGTGTTGAGGTAGAGGAAAATTTTTCTTATGAAGAAGTTCTGGTCGAGATCTTGGATAGGAAAGTAAAGAAGCTTCGCAGCAAGGGAGTGGCTTCAATTAAAGTGCTTTGGAGAAATTAACATATGGAGATTGCTACATCGGAGGCAAAGTTGGACGTGATTAAGAGATATCCCATCTTTTCCAATCTACCAAAGCCTGAGGTATTAGGTTCTTCCTATTCCAAGTGTTCATAATTCTTTCACTCTTGAGTTACATGACATGACATGCATACATGTGTGCACATAAAAATTATTTAAAGATGTCTTGAATGATTTAAAAATGTTTTGATATGAGTTTTAATGGCTTTATTATTTTCAAGTGATTAAATATGCATTTATCCTTGTGTTTGGATGTTTCATGTTCAAGTCAAGCCTTTTGCAAGCATTGTTCTAGCACATTCAAGGATGATATTCCCTAGGGGGAGATGATGTAAGGACCAGGACATTGTATGACCTTAATGGTGCTTGGATTTTGGTTCCAAAAAGTTTTTGACCAAGGTAACTGCTCATGGGCACCTCCATAGGCCATCTGACACACCACAGGTCGTGTGGAGGGGCTTGAGGTGACCCTTGGCCTTGTGACTAGAGTGTTTGCCTTAATTTTGGAGTTTAAGACTAGGGCACACACCACATGAACCCTACACGATTCGTGTGGTATTCTATGGGTTGTGTGGTGGCTCGTATGAGTGGCCTTGGCCTTGAAAAACCATATTTTGGCCAAGGCATGTTACACATGAACCTTTTTCACGGACCGTATGACCCCTACACGAGTCGTGAGGTGCTCCATATGAGCATTGGTGTGAAATTTTTCTAAGATGGAATCATCATCTGGGAACTTTGTTAGTGAGAATTTAGCTAATTTTGCTAAGTATGGTACCATGAAAGGGCTACACGGTCTGTGTGACCTTGTACGGGACCCCTGGCACATTCTTGACTCCATTTCATAAACGATGTTCTTGTAATTTTAGCTACTCCTAAGGGTCTTTTGTAACTTTCTATCCAATCTTAAGTCATTCAAATGACCTATACTTTTCTTCTCTAATTCGAATTCATTCAACACTTAGAATTTACTCAAGCTCTCTCTTAAGAACTCTCTCAAGTGAACTACTAAAAGCTTAGCTTGGGGATTAAGGAAAGGCTCTCTTCTTCATCAAATTCTTCTTGGTGAACTGAGGTATGTGGGAAGGACTCATGGTCCCTTTCAACAATGAAGATCCTAAACTCTTTTCACTTGATTTTATGAAATTGAGCTTACATTAATTATGGGTTTTTAAGATTATTATTTATTTGATTCAATTGAGATATGTGTTATGTTTTATGATGTTGCCCATGTTACCCTCTCTTTTAGAGGATAAAGTGATCGCTATCAAGAAATAGAACCTAACAAAAGTTAGGGTCAAACCCATAAGGAATACATAGACTTAAGAGAATTCACCAATCTACAAGCCGAATGATTAACCAACTTACTTCCCTGGGGGATGGGGAGGGGTTTGCAATAAGCAATGATAAATATAACTAAACTAACTATAACATGATAGAAGCCAATATGTAGAGAAACTAGGGTATTGTACTCCCACGATTCCCAAACTCAGTATCAGCGGATAACCTAATTATTTTCTATGTTATTCCATGCAGGACAGTAAGTTATGTTCACCAAGACCTTTAGTCAAAGGTGAGAGGTGAATTTCACTCTGTGACTTGGCCCATCTCCATAGTGTGATTTACTAACCCTTACCTATTAGTCGCAGTACAACCTCCCCTTGGCCCAGTTTGGTTGATTAGACGAGAAGATATCAATCAAATCTGTTTAATTAATCTTTTTTCCTATTTATTACTACCTTAGTCTAGCCAGTAACATCAGCGTGTCCTAATGTTTGACACCATGAGAAAACATGCAAAATGAAGAGAATTAATTGATACATACATATACACTTTCCAAGAATCATGAATTATCCAATTTTACTTTGTTAGTTCTTCATGGTTCCCACAACCCTAGTTATGGATTTAGCTTCTCATGCTATGTGTAGATGCAGGATCTATGAATTGAGAAGACATAATTGAACACTTAAGCAATAGAATTTAAAACAAGTAAAATCCAATGTTAATAAGCATCACAAGCTTCTAGGTAAAATTCAAACACAAGTGTTCTCGAAAACTCTCCAATATGAACATACAATTTTCTCTCTCTAAATATTGAGTTCTTGAGTATTAGGCGAAAACTTATGAAAAATAACCTTAGAAATAACATTTATAACAACTAAAATTCAAGTCCAAAATAAAATAGAAGAACTGGTCGGCACACCATACGAAAGGTGTTTTACGAGCCGTAATGCATTCCAGGCCCGTGATCGGGGTCTTGTACTCAGTTGCTAGAAATTTGGACTTCAACTCTAAGACAGCCTTCTGCAATTCGTAAAGTGATTTATGACTCGTAAAGGTGTATTTTCTAATGAAATTCGTGAAAGTCCAAATCTCTGATCCTCAAGGTTTGAACCCTCTTCTGCGACTCATAAAGTTCTCTATGGCTCATCTACATATTCGTAGAATAAACTTCAGAAAATAACCCCTCACTAGTATTATCCATGAAACCACCCTACGGCTCGTAGAATGATCTACAACCCGTAAAAGGTCTCGTATGACAACAAAACTCAACAATTTCTACAATTTTCCCCAAAATCAAGGCCAACCTGTAATTCTGCAAACATAAACACAAAAACACATAAAAACAACTAACATCGCATTAAGAATACACAAAATTTCATGTTTTAATCATCAAAAGTGTCGTATTTTGGCAGCACATCAATACCCTCAACTTAAAATTGTAGCTTGTCCTTAAGCGACGGACTCAATCTATATAGATAATACAGTATCACACAGACCTCTACCCAATCGCATACATCACATAAATCTTAGACTCAGATACCCACACTAGCTTTTTCAACCAGGATCAGTTAGTTATCTAGCAAATCTATACAATCTGGTGCATGTGACAACACAACTATGATAAGCAAGGGATTATAATCAGTCCACTATCACTGAATGAGTCTAGTGCTAACAATGCAATGCAAGTTCCCTTATAGAAAGAATCATATTTTGCAGTCAATGATTTCTTCATGCTTAACCGTGGGACTATGCAAAATCGCCCACTCTCACAACAAATAGTCATGCATATGTCTAATACCATAGGCTTGCTTATATACTCATGACTCAGACCTTCAAATAACTAGACTAGGATCACTTTAGAACTTTCTAGGCTTCTAATGTAGGCTCATTGGCTTTGGTATTATATTATGGGAAAATAGTGACTCATGGTCTTCCTTGACACTATGTTTTTCTACCCTTTTCCCCTACCAACTCTGTTATTTCACCTAGTGCCGGTAAAATGAACCCATATTTTGGTAACTCGCTCAACCCGCCCATATTTTAGTGGTTTGGGTAGTGACTTTTTTACATGGGTAAAATATGGGTATAAACTTATATTCAATACATAGAAATATGGGTATTCATGGGTAAAATATGGGTAAACTATGATTTAATCAAATGGGATAAATTTTTAACTTCTTCTCACTCAAAATTCATTATGTTTTCTAATTTTTTTATGTTTTGTTGACTTAAATATTTTTTATTTTCTTTAAATTTAAGAAAAATAATTTACCTATAAAAAGTAGGAAAATATTTGTCAATACTCTCCTCCAATTGCAAATTACAATTCTTTCATACTCCACCTAATACCATGATCCTTCCACAAGCCCTCAACCCCCCACCCTTCCATCCCCAGAAAAAATCCATTTTTTTATAAAATCTTTTTTCTTTATAAAAAATTCAAATTTTATCATAAAAATTATAAATGAGGTTGAAAAACTTGCTACGGTTAGAATACCCAACAGAATGAGTCACTACAAATTAAGGTTATAACTTATAAGCATAAAATTAATATGAGAAAAACTAAGATGTTGAATTTTAAAAAAGATGAAATTTTAAAAATATTATTTTTTTTATCCCAATCCAACATTTGACCCCCTCTCAATTCGAGTGTCGGAATTGGATTTCAAGTCAAAATTTGTAGGTCAGCTCTCGTTAGAAGTTGGGTCGTATGATTAATTTAGAATCTGGATCGAATCCCAATTTAAAAGTCAAATCTTGCATTGGGTGTCAAATTTAATTTTATGATATAATACAATTAAATAAAATATTTTAAATACTTTTCATTAAATTATTTTATCCGTATAATTTTAAAGTAGAGTCCTATTTACTCATTAAAATATTGGTAAACCAGTATTTTACCCAGTCCATTTCTTACCCCACCCATTTTTATCCATTTCATATATGGGTGGATTTGAATTATTATCCATTTTATATTGACCCAACCAGCCCAAATTTGACCCAACCCGCCCATTTGCCACCACTATTTTCACCTTATTCTCCCTTTTTCCTACTTCAAGCTTTTTTGGTTGCTTTCTTCATATTTTTCAACTATTTGCCTTGTTTTCACACTTCATTTTGCTTTTTAGCTTACATTAAGTGTTAGACCTCGTAATTATTTAACTAAGGATAGCTATGCAATTGGAAAATTTCGTTGTGGACGTCGGGTAATTTAAACTTAAGTATA
>JAOTQR010069211.1:0-47015 GCA_025774065.1 Solanum ossicruentum | reverse complement strand
TATATATACACACACACACACACACACACACACACACATGATATTATCTCTATATAGTCTTGGGGATGACCAAGCCTAGCTCAGGGGTTTTTAGGCCTGGGAAACCTATCGAGGGGTTGGTACCTTGGTCGCCTAGCTCGGGGGGTGGTAGGCCTGGGTAACCGTATTGTGGGTTGGCACCCATAAACCTTGATGCGGGGTTTGTATTCTATCAACCTCGGAAGGGGGTTTGTACTCCATCAACCTCATGAAAGGGTTTGTACCTCATGCGCCTATCCAAGGGGGTGGTAGGCCTTGTCTTGCACTATAATGGTCACTCCTTACATACATATTATGATTATATAAGCATGGTGTTACTTCAAGCATCATTCATACATGTTATATTGTTAGTATGCTAATCATTACTTATGATTATGCATTTTACCTATGATGTCTACCTCTTATTGCATATATCCTACATGCTTAATACATTCAAACATACTAACGAATACTCTATGCCTACATGATATCACCATGTAGGAACCGGTGTACCGATTGATCATCTTCCTCCTCCACGTGGCTATACGACTTCTATCAAGCTTGTTAGTGAGTCCTCTATTCCGGGGATGTTACTTATGATCTCTTACTATTTAATAAGACTTTCCCTTTTGACTTGTGTATTGACTATGAGGGTGAGCACGGTTGCTTTGTCTTGGACCCTCCTCTTATCTATGTAATAGAGGTTTTGTTGGACATGATATGTATCTACGCTATGAGTTTGACTCTATTGACTCATGATCTTTATAATATGGAAGTTACCCTTAGTCCCTATTTCCCTTGTTTACATCTATCTCTTATTGTCATTCTAATTGCATCCGCGATCAAGGATGTGTAATAATATGCTATGAGACTTGTTTGGGGTTCCTTCGGGTTCCTTGTCATGTATAGGCCGAAGGGTTGGGTCGTGACATTGGTGATACCCGGACCGAAGATCAATCTTAAAAAAGTGACTAGCCCCTTAAAGTTGGTCGAAAAGGTTATCAGGTAGAGGGTACTTGCTCTTGTTGGTGACTCTATTAAGTTGTCGGTAATCAATGCACACTCTAAGAGATCCATCTTTCTTCTTCATAAACAACACTGGTGCACCCCAAGGTTATTTACTAGGCCTTATAAAGTATTTCTCCAACAAATCCCTCAATTGTTCCTTCAACTCCGCCAGGGCCATATGGTAAGGGGGAATAGAAATTGGTTGAGTATCATGAAGGAGGTCTATACCAAAATTTATTTCCTTTTCAAGAGGAACAATGGGAAGCTCGTTAGGAAAGACATCAAGAAACTCAGTAACCACTGGAACTGACTCAATAGGAAGGACTTTTGACTCAGCATCCATAACCCTCAGAAGATGATAGAGACAACCCTTAGAAATCAACTTTTGGGCATTAAGGTAATAAATGGATCTACCCATGACCACCACATCAAGACTTTCCCAATAAAGGATGGGCTCATTAGGGAATTGGAATTTAATCATATGGGTTCTACAATTAATAGAAGCATAATGTGCATGCAACCAATCCATCCTAAGAATGGCATCAAAATCCACCATATCTAATTCAACAAAATCACAAGGTAAGATTTTATGCAAACTGAACATGGGACAATTTCTATAGATTATTCTAGCAACAATGGACTTACCGAAGGGGGTAGACACTTCATAAGGTTCACACAATGATTCGGGACTAACGTGAACATTTTGGAAACAAAAGGAGTAATAAAACAAATAGTGGCACCTGGGTCTATCAATGCATACACATCAAAATCAAAAACCTTTAACATATCGGTAACAACATCGGGCACCTCATCAGCTCCTTGTCTCCCTTGAAGAGCATGGAATCTATTTTGCCTTGGAGCACCTCCTTGATGACCTCCCATTCCTTTTTGGCCTATATTAGTACCTTGGCCTTGAGGACAACCATCTCAACCTTTGTTTGGTGCATGAGGACAATCAATAACTTTGTCACCCATCTCATCACAACCAAAGTAAACATTAGAATTCCTCAAACATGGACCATTATGATTCTTTTCACACCTTGGACATCTGGGCTTTACCACTCCTCCATTACCACCTTGGAATCTTTGATTAGACACCCTCTTATTGGCGAAACTCTTGTTGTAAGCATTGGATGACCCTTGGCGTTGGAACTTATGGCCTTAAGGAAACCGATCACCCTTAGAACCTTGGAATCCACATATAAACCTAGCCCTCTTGGACTCACCAGCCCTTCACTTTCTAAGATTTTCCCCCTCCAGTTGCTCTTCATATGTCATGAACCGAGACAAATCCATGTCCCCTACTAGCATGGCGGTACGGCACTCCTCATTAACCAAGTTGGAAATACCCTACATAAATTTGTTCATCCTTGACCTAGGCTAGGCAACCAATTGTGGAGCATACTTGAGAGCTAGTTGAACTTAAGGGCATACTTTCTCACACTCATAGCCTCTTGCTTTAGAATCATAAATTCCAACATCTTTGCGTCCCTTAACTCAACAGGAAAGAACCAGTTGAGAAATGCCGCTTTGAACTCCTCCTAAGGGATAACATCACCATTCCCCTTCTCCATCTTCCATTGAGTGAACCATATTTGAGCCACCTCTTTGAGTTAGTAGGCCACGAATTCCACTTTTTCCTCTGTATTGACCCCCATAATGGACAACATCTTAAACACCTCATCAATGAATTCTTGGGGATCCTCATCCACCTTGGGCCCATAGAACTTCAGTGGATTCATCCTAGTAAAATCCTTCAACCTTGAGGCCGGAGTAGGAGCATAAAGGGCTTGGGCCTTTTGGTTAGTCAAAGCATGAAGCAACATTGCAATAACATCTCAGAATTCTTCTTGGCCTACCCCTCCTTCTTGAGATGTTTAAGGGGCGGGAGGAGTCGATTGCTCCTCTGGTGTACGGGATCTTCTTCCTCTTGGAATCGACATAGTCTATAATAGCAAAGAACATTCATTAGAGAAAATCCTTACCTTAACTTCTATAGCATGACATAGATCATGAAGAAGGAAAACATTTTCTAAAATGTATCAGGGCCTCTTACTCATAGTGGTGGTGCACTTCACAATTAAGAACAAGACTCTAATCAATGTGGTGTGTTGGATTCCGAGGACCATTAACAACCTAGTGCTCTAATACCAAGTAAGGCACGACCCAAGCCTAGGGCCTAGATGTGACATGGGGAATAGGAATCCGAAGGGACCTGAACAAGCCTCTTAGCATATCAATCATATATCCTTGGTCGCAGAAGTAAAGTAAACAATAAAAAGAGTTAATATAAAAGGGAAGCAGGACTAAGGGAAGTCTTTGATAATCTTAAAATCATAAAGAGTCAAGCTTATAGCATAAATACATCATACTATTCCAACAGCACCTTTAAACATAGAATGGTGCGGGGACTAAGACACTTTCCGGGCTCACTCTCATAATGTCAAATGTTCAACATAAGGAAGTCTTAGAAATAACAAGAGAAATGTAGATAGTGTCCTCTGACTTTAGGACTCACCAAGCTTGTCTTTGAAGTATCTCACTAGCCACGTGGAGGATGATCAAGAGGAGCTCCGGACCCTACATGGTGATATCATGTAGGCATAAAGTATGTGTTCGTACATTTGAATGTACTAAGTATGTAGGATGCAATGCAACAAGACATAAGTCAATATAGTTAAAATGCATAGTAATAGGCAATAAATAAGCATAACCGCAACATGGCATGCATGATCAATGTTGGAAGTAAAACATGCTTATAGAACATTCATCCTGCATAGGACATAATACATGTGCGGGAAGAGACCTCAACCAACAAAGAATAAGACCAAGTGAGCTGCAACTTGAAATCCAAATGATTACCCCTCATCAATGAGGAGGTGGTCTACTTGCCAAGGTAAACCACACTTCACCTTACGAGAGCCCGTCCCATTCTGGAGAAGTAACCCCCTTACGGGAACCTATCCAATTTTTTGGGTAGATTTCATGATATAGTGCACTAAATGGATCCACTAGTATAGCAAGGGTATAACATAACCTAGTGTTGGCACATAGTTTGAGGAAAGGAGTATGGACCCTTAAAGATAGTCCATACCAACATCCAATCAATCGGTGCTAAGACTAATCCCACCGAATACTTGAAATAATCATATCTTTGATATCTTGTAATGAACATAGAATCATAACATGAGTAGCTCTTAAACATACTTGACCAATATGGTGAGCCTAACTAGAAACATAAGAATAGATCACAAATATACATGAACCCTTGCTTTAACATGAATGGCTCACAAGAGGTAAAAGCTTGGAAATAGGCATTAACTTCATACTTATACAATCATGGATAATTTCATGAATTCATAACATATTTGATATCTCATATTCACCATGGTCACTTGACTAGTAAAACATGTAAATAACTTGAGAATTCTTGACTTGACATTTCCTCGAACACTTGGTGGGAACACATGAGAACATGTTCAAATCATGCAAAATGCAAGAGTATAGATCATGAAATAGTGAAATCAATACATCTTAAAGTCATGTAAATCTGCGCACCAATCATCATGGTAAAAACCCATCATGGTTAACTTGTAAATCATATCAAAACTTTACAATAGTTCATAGATTTCATAGTTTGAAACATGTACAATCTCAATAGACAAAATTAATTCATGGTATAAGCTTTAAATTGGTAAACATGCATAATAAATCAACATTTCATAAAATTCCAGTATAGTTTCTAATCAAAATCCATAATAAGAGATACCCATAGAAGATACAACTTGAAAACATGTAATTTTCATAAAAAGGAAGATTGGGCTCCATGGGTGAAAGGACCCAATGGATGAAACCCAAATACCTAAATTTGGGATACCTTGATGTAGATGTGAAGGAGGCTTGGAGCTTGAATGGAGTTGTTGAGATCCGGAATTAAGCTTGAGACACTTGAATTTGGATGAAATATTTGGCTAAGTCTTGGAGAGTTTTTTGAGAGTGTGTTGAGTGTTATAAAGTTGAAAAATGGCTACGTATAGGTATTTTCACACATAAGTAGTCATAGGGCTATGACCCCAAGGCCCTTGGGCCGAAATGAAAAAACAAAGGAAAAACTTATCCTGGCCCGCGTCTAGTCTACAATGTGGACCCAAAGCAAAGGAGCAATTAACACTAAATCACGCCCCCATCGCATCTCGGCCAGGGCGCGGACAGACACTGGATAAGAAAAATTTATGAAAATTATTTTTCACTATGGGTCCTCTAAAATTAGGTTTATACCCATTTCCCACTTGATTTTTCCCTTTAGTCATGGATATGAAGTCAAATGTTTTATATCACGCATGGATTTTGAGATATAAGGAAATTACAATTATGGGTATTTTCGAAGCACTTTTTTGGGACGTGTTTGGGGCGTTTCACTTACCTTTTGTTCTAGTACAACTAGCCTTGATCTGGTTAAGTTGATTAGATGAGAGGGATCACATTGAATCCTATTAATTATTCCGTTATCCTATTCATCACCACCTTGATCCAGCAAGTAAGAATTAGGTGAGTTCTAATGATAGCCACTGTTAAAAAGCATTCTAAACAAAGGGATTAATTAATAAATGCATACACACTTTCCAACAATTATAGATTATTCAATTTTACCCTGTTAGCTCTTCATGGTTCCCACAACCCTAGTTATGTGTTTAGCTATGCATGATCACTGTAGATGAGAGAATGATGTTATGCAATAGAATAATTACACACTTATAATGATGAATTGAAGAACAAGAAAATCTAAAGTTATCCACAAGAAATTACAATGTAATAATTCCAATGTAAAAATCATAAGATATGAGTTCTCAAGCCTCTCTACTATCTCCTAGTCATTTCCATCCTCTCTCGTGCATCTCCTTTAACAAACAAAAAAACTATTTATGATAAGTAAAATAAAAATTCAAAATGAACTAGGAAAATTGGATTCATCGACTTCTACGAATGAGGTTACGAGTCATAGGTGAACTTATGGCCTATACTTGGGCTTCGTATTCTGCACTTTTCAAAAATAGGCTTTGACCTATAGACCATCTTACATGTCGTCTTTAGACTTACGACACGTAAAGGGTTTTGTCTACAAACTTTTCCAGAAACTCAATAAAACTTTGATCCTCTAGGCAAACCTCATCTAATAATACTTCAGCATTCAGTATGTTTTCTGATCTTCAACCTACAAAACCACCTATAGTCCATGAAGAGATCGGCTCATCTGACTACTCATAGATGTAACATCTGAAATTGGCCTTTCACTGGATTTGACTCACATAATCAACCTATGGCTCATGGTGAAACCACGGCCTGTATAGTTCTTCATAAATCACTATAAACTTCAATTATGCAGACTCTTTACCCAAAATCATCCTGAATCTTATATTCCTACAAAAGTCAACATAAAAAAACATCAAACCCACTAACATTCCTTTGAGAATACATTAAATTCCAAGTTTTAAGCATTAAAAGTGTTGTATTTTAGTAGCACATCAACACTCTCAACTTAAAATTGTTGTTTGTCCTCAAGCAACGGACTCAGTCAACATAAGCAGTATAGCAACACACAGACCTCAATCTAATGGCATACATCATCTTTAAATTAATCGTAGATACCCAAACTAACACATTAGTGCATATCAGATAGTCATCAAACAAACCAATGCAAATCAATATATGTGACAATGTAACTATGACAAACAAGGAAACAACAGATAAGCCACAATCACTGAAATAGCCTTGAATCAATAGTGTAACTCTAGTGCCCTCATAAAAGAAGTCTCATATCTCACTCATGATAGTATTTTCAAATTCGATGCTCAGGACTAACAAAATCACTCACACTCACAATAAATATTCAACATTTGCGCTCAATACCATATGTTTTCTCCTATATCATGATCATGACCTTTGACTACTTGGAATAGGATCACTGTAGGACTTTCTTGGCTTGTAATGTAGGCTTAGGGGCTTTGGTATGATGTTGTTGGAACATAGTGACTAATGGCCCTCCTTGAAACTGCATTATTCTACACGTTTGCCCTTCCAACACTGATTTTCAAATCATTCTTTCCTTCTCCTATTTCAAATCTTTCTAGGTGCCCTATTTAAAATTCTAAGCTCATTTCCTTTTTATTTTTCACATTATTATTCTTTTAGCTCATTATTTAGGTATCTATTCATTTTTCTCGCACCTATGGCACATTTTTCCTTCTTTCATCTTTCGCTAGCTTCCAACCCCATTTTGTATGCTTTTCCTTACACTAGTCACCGTCAACTTAGGTTTTTTGCCTAAGTTGAGGTGCTCAATATCCAACCTATGAACTAGGGCTACTTTTAGTAGCCACCCTCAACATAGACTTTTTGCCTAAGTCGAGGTGCATAATATTTAAGAAAGGCCCAGGGCAAAATTTAGGATTTCACATTCAAAAAGGCTTTGTTACTTAGGTGTTTACAAAGAAAAAGGTGCATGTAAAGCTAAAATATTAGGACTAATGGATACATAAAGCATTTGGTTGGTTCTTTAGGTGAAGAGGACTAATATGAACAATAGTCTAAGATCCTTTCCTAACCAATTAATCTATAGTCTTAGTTATAGTAACAAGGCAAGTTCTGAATTGAAACACAGTATAAGAATTTTGCAAAGAAGCTCACACACACTTGGCACTAATTACACCATCCACACAGTCTTTCATATCATACTTTTCATCATAATTGAACCTCAACTTATCGAAACAAGCACTGTCAATCACTGAATTCACGTGGTTGTTATCAAAATTACCTTACACAAATATTTGATGGGTATCAATTTTCAACAAAACCAATATATGCCACTATATCAGTACAATATGCTACTAATACTACTTATACATCCTAAACATGTTGGCTCAATAGAAAATAAATGTCCTTAGGGAAAGAACAAAAGCATGAAAACCCCTCTGACTCAAAAATTGGGATGGTTATAGGCCATGGTTACTCAAAATTCATCGAGGTGAATAACTACACACACCCCATTGAAAATGCTTTGCATTGTTCTTAATGCAACAAAATATAACTAAGCAAAGTACAGGGGTCAAAAACAACATACTTATACTTGAGCACCTAACCGCTAGTCTGTCTTGGGTTGCCTTCCAAGCAGCGCCTAATTTTGTGTCGCGATGCGACTTAGATAACTTGGTTACTCATACTTCACCAAGTGTCCATGGTTTCACTGTTTGCACTTCCTCAACATTGCCAAGATATAGTTTGATTCTTTGACCATTCACTTTGAATCTCATGTCATTTCTCTTTTCTAACTCAACAGCCCCATGTTTGAAAATAATATGAAACTTTGAACGGCCCCAACTATCTGGACTTGAGTTTTCCGTCAAATAACTTCAACCTAGAGCTATATAATAAGGCCAAGTCTCCTGGTGTGAACTAGTGATGCTCAATCCTGTTCATATTTGAATCTTTTGGAACTAGTCTCTAAACCTCATTCTACAACTCGTAGAATGAACTACGGGTCATAGAAACCTTTTGTGGTTTCCCCGTCACATGTAGAAAATTTTTAATTTTCTAACCATTAAACTATGAGACCAAACTACAGTCCGCAAAATGATCTATGACTTGTCCTATTTTTCGTAGTTCTAACTTTAAAAATTAGATTTCCCATCAACCCAAGGCATCAGACCATGAATCCTTTCTATGGTCCGTAGTTCCATTTACGGGCTGATATCATAGACAATGGAACCCCATGCAATCTCACCAACTGCTAAATATACAACTTAGCAGAATCTTCTGCACTAAAGATTGTGTTGACCGATAAGAAATGAGCAGAGTTCGTCATTCTCTCCATTATCACCCATATAAAGTCAAAATGCCTCTTGATCTTGGGCAACCTAACTACAAAGTCCATATCGATCTCTTCCCATTTCAAAGTAGGAATTTCAATGTCTTGAACTAGGCCACCTGGAGTTTGATGCTCATCCTTAACTTTTTAGGAATTGGAGCATTCAGACACTAACTTTACTATGTCCTTCTTCATTTTGTTCCACCAATACACCTCCTTTGAGACTCTATACATTTTAGTAGAACCGAGATGAATTGAATAGGAGGAATTGTGAGCTACTTGTAATATCAAATCTCTCAACCCATTGACATCGATCACATACAATCTACCTTGGTAATGAAGTATCCCCTCTCCCCCTTGTGAGAAGACCTATACCCTTCTTAACCAAGTCCTTCGATTCAACCAAGGTGGTATCAAGATCTTTCTTAGACTTGACATCCTCAATCAAAGAAGACTTGGAGCTATTCAATACCATCACACTACTATTGTTAGTATCACTTAATCTCAGTCCTAACCTAACCAGCATATGGACTTCCTTTGCTAACTCCTTTTTTTCATTATCTTCAAGATGTGACACAATACCTATGGACACCCTACTAAGTATGTAGGCCACCACATTAGCTTTGCCCAGGTGATATTTCACACTCATGTCATAATCCTTGAGAACTTCTAACCACCTTCTTTGCCATAGGTTAAGGTCCCTTTGAGTGAACACATATTTGAGGATCTTATGATCGGTGAATACATTAACATAAACCCTATACAAGTAATGATGTCATATCTTTAATTCAAAAACCATAGTTGCAAGTTTAAGATCATGTGTCAGATAATTCTTCTCATACAGCTTCAATTTCCTTGAGGCATAGCCAATCACTATCCCATATTACATCAACTTACAACCCAAAACAACTCGTGAGGTATAACAGTAAACAACAAACCCATTGAGACCCTACGGCAACGTCAGGATTGGAGTCGAAGTTAATCGATCTTCCAAGGTTTGGAAAATCTTCTCACACTCATCCGCCTATATGAACTTTACTTTGTTTTGAGTCAACCTTGTTAATGGTGATGGAATGGAGGATAACCTTCAATAAATCTGCTAAAGTACTCTGCCAGGCCCAAGAAACCCCTAATATGCAAAGGAGTCAATGGCCTAGGCCAATTTCTCACTGCTCTCGTCTTCTTAGGCTTAACTTTTATTCCATCTCCCGACACTACATGCCCAAGGAATGTAACTTCTTTTAACCAAAACTCATATTTGTTAAACTTAGCAAAAAATATTTCATCTCTCAAGGTTTACAACACCACCCTCAAATACTTTATATGTTCCCCTTCACTCTGGGAATAGATCAACATATCATCGATGAACATCATGACAAACATATCAAAGTAGGACTTAAACAACCCATTCATGAGATCTATTAATATTCCCAATGTATCAGTTAGGCCAAAACACATCACCATAAACTCGAAGTGTTCATACCTTGTCCAGAAAGCCATTTTGGGAATGTCACACTCCTTTATACTTAGTTTGATGATAATCAAATAAGAGGTCAATTTTGGAGAATATCTAGCTCCTTGAAATTGATCAAACAGATCATCTATCCTTGGAAGTGGATACTTGTTCTTGATGGTAAACTTGTTGAGCTGTTAATAGTCTATGCACATTCGAAGTGACCCATCTTTCATCCTTACAAGAAACACTGAGGCAACATATGCAGACCTACTTGGCGTAATAAAACCCTTCTGCAACCAATTCTTCAATTGTTACTTTAATTCTTTCAATTCCCTCGAGGTTATTTGATAAGGAAGAATAGAGATAGGTTGAGCAAGAGGTCTATGCCGAAGTTTGTTTCCCTTTTATAAGGGACACTGAGCAACTCTAATAGAAGACATCGGGAAACTCATTTGAAATGGGACCAACTCTGGAGAGGAGATTTTGAAAGTGACATCCCTAACCCTCACTAAGTGATAAATACACCCCTTGGAAATTATTTCATGGGCTTTGAGATAGGAGACAAACTACCCTCAACAGAAATAGCTACTACCCTTCCATTCAAGAATGGACTAATTGGGAAATTATGACTTTACGAGTACAACAATCTATAGAAGTATAGGAAGCATGCAACTAATCCATCCCAAGTATGATAACCAAAATCAACCATGAAAAGATCTACTAGGTCACAAGAAACAACTTTATGCAAGATTGACACGGGACAACCCCTATAGACTCTTTTGACAAAAGTAAACTCACCCTATGGGGGTACAAACTTCAAAGGGCTCGACTAAGATTTTGGGACACATGGAATCTATTTACAATAAATGGGGTTTGGGGTTACAAAAGATAAATTTACTACCAGGACTAACTATGTATATATGCCAAAATCATAAACTTTCAACATATAGGTAACCACGTCCGCTGTCTCTTCCATCTCTTGGCGAGCATATAAAGCATAGAACGTTTGGCTCTTAGAGAACCTTGAGCTTGTCCACCTTAGCATTGGGCCTGAGCACCCCCACTTCTACACTCCTTAGCATGATGTCCAAGCTTGCCATATTTAAAGCATGCATTGGAGCCGGCTAGACACTTACCTTTATGGGGCCTTCCATATGTGGCACAATTGGGAAAATCTTGTGCACCCAAACCTTGTCGGGGCTTGGGATTGGACCCCTTGTCTTTCTTGAACCTAGGAGGATAGTCATTGGTTAACCCTTGGGTCATTTTCTTTTGTCCACCTTGGAACTTACCATGGCTACCACCCCTTTCGTGGGGGAATCCACCACTATTTATTTGAGCCCTCTTATCTCCCTCACACACCCTCTTAATTTCTCCTTCTCAATTTGCATCACACATATCATTAGCTGGAGATGTTCATCTCTTTCACAAGCACTGTGGTCTTGCACTCTTTGGTTACTAACTTCGACACCCCAAAGATAAATTTGCTCATTCTAGCCTGCAGGTCTGCCACCATGAATAGTGCACATTTGGAGGATTTTGTGAATTTTGTATTACTCCCTTATGCTCATGTGGTCTTTCTTTGAATTAATGAACTCTTATACCTTTTCTTCTCTTAGCTCCAATAGGAAAAACCTATCGAAGAATGGGCCTTTGAGCTCTTTCCATTCAACTTGGCCTGCTCCCTTACTCTTTCCTCGATCTATTGGTCATATCAAATGACCCTTTTTAGTTGATAGGCCACTAACTCAGCCTTCTTTTCCGACAACACTCTAATAATATCCATGATCCTATATGCCTCATCAATACAATACACCGAGTCTTCTTTAACTTCATAACCATGATATTTTGATGGATCCATTCTTTTCATACAACCTCTCAGTTGTGTTGGATGTCCAAGACTTGGGCCAACATAGTAAAGGTGGCTCAAAACTCCGCATGTGTGACTCCCTCCTCTTGTGGAATGGAAGGCTTGGTCTTCGTTCACTTCCCTTTGTAATGGAGCTCTAATCAGTGACATGATCAAGAAATAGCGAAGGTAATGTCATTAGATAGGTAAAATACCTTAGATAACTCTGAAGACACGACATGAATTACGAAGAGCGGAAAATTTCCTAAATGCCTCATAGACTTTCATTCATGATTGTAGTGTGTTTCGCAACCATGAATAAGATTCTATTCAATGAGGTATATTGGACATCCAAGGAATAATTTCAAACCTCATGCATTGATACCAAGTTTGTCACTACCAAAACCTAGGGCCTAGTCGTAACACGACAAATGAGGGACCCAAAGGCACCTCACCCAAGCCTCTTAGTATTCATCAAGCACTCATAGGTATTAAATCAACCAAAGCAGAATTTAAAGTGGACATTGGGACTAAGCTACACATTTAGTCAATTAATATCATGGTAGAACAACAACCCAAACTCCAAAATATATCGTCTAAACATACCATCTACATCATGACTTAGCGAGGGCTATGATATATTTAAGCTCCCCTCAACTATTAGTGACAAAGTATAATAACATAGAAATAAAAAGACTCCATAAATATAACTCCGAACATAAATGTCTCAAAAGTGCAAAGCATGAAGAAAAAGGTGTAGTCCACAAACTACAGGGTTCACGGAAGCTACTAGCCTTGGACATTAAAGCTAGCCATGTTGTGGTGGAGGAGGAGTGCCAGTCCCTACATAGTGATATCATGTAGGCAAAATATATGTTAGTACATTTGAATGTACTATATATGTGAGATGCAATACAAATGTGAAATTGTAATGATATCATGCATGAAAATGTCATCATTCAAAACATGCTTAATCATAGTCAAGGATAAAGTTCAATATGAAGTAAAGATTAATGCATCTTAGGGAAAACATATTTTAAGGGATATAAATATCAAGTTCATAACTTTGTGGGAAGACACTGTAATCGACATATAAGACCAAATGAGCTACTATATGGAATCCAACATAACTTTCTGCGTTGGCATGGGGTCCACTTGCCAGGCGGAACTCCATCAACTTATACATGCATTTCCTAGTTTACTTTGCTATTGTGGATCCACTAGCCTTAGCCTACAAGAGCTCTTATGGTAGCATATAGTTAATGAGATAAGAGGTTACTTTTAAACTTCCCTTATCCAACCCTACCTCAATGCCCCATTTATGCTAAGTTAATCCCATGAAATACCTTAAAACATTTAGCATCATTAAACAATCATAACTTAGAATCATAAGTGGTGACGTATAGGAGTAGGTCGTTAACTTGGAAACCACTCAAGTAAGAATTGGTCTTTCACGTTGAGGGTCCATCTTAAACATCATTAAGGGCTTTATAACATGCTTACATCTTTGACAATATTCATCACTTTCAAAACTTACTTTTAGGCCCTTATCATCAACATCATGTAATAACTATCTTAAACTTAGTGGGCTTAGACAATAACTTCAAAATCACATGCTTTAAGAAAAGAATGCAAGCTCATGATAAAATCCATCAAGCTAAAGCCATGTTTAAACAAACCCATCATTTATCAAGAACCCTAGATAATGAAATCATAACATTCAACTTGAATACCATAGGAACTCATAGTGCATCATTATATTGCATCATTAGAATCACAATATCTAAAAACATATCATTTAAATGATATTTAAATCATGCTCATGAAACCCATAAACTTTCAAGAACTTAATGAAAAAGTTAAAAGGAATCAAGGTTGGTATTTGTTGGTGAAGGGAACCTATAAATCAAGCTCACATACCTGATGAAGACATTAAGAGAAGGCTTAAAGAAATTGAAAAAAAAATCCCTTGGAAGAAACCCTAGTCCTTGCCTTTCCTTGGAGAGTGTTTTGCCTTATAGGATTTGATGAATTTTTGGAATGGAGTTAATGAGAGTGAAGGAGAGGTTTAGGATCTAATGTGGGATGTAAAATAATGTGCTGTCAAAATACATCACTTTTATACTAAAAACATAGAATTTTGTGTGTTCTCAATGCGTTGTTAGTAGGTTTTATGTGTTTTTTTATGTTTGGTTTATAGGATCCCAGGGTTGGCATAGATTTTGGGAAAAATATTTCGCAATTGTTAATTTTATGGATTTATGAGACCCTTTACAGGCCGTAGAGCATTCTATGGGCCATAAAAGAGGTGTCATATACAATTCTAGTAAGGGGTAGATTTTTGAAGTTTGTTCTACAAACATGCAGATGGGTTATGAAACAATTTATGAGCCATAGATCAAGTCTCGTGCCCTAAGGATTAGAGAAGGACTTTCTGAAGTTTTATCAGGAAAAACCCCCTATGGGCCGTAGAACCTTATACGGACCGTAGAGGGGTGTCATAAAAGACAAGTTCAGATTTGCAGCAATGGAGTATGAAAGCCCAAATATGGGACGTAAAACACTATATGACCAATAATGCATCTCGTGAGGCATGTCGACGCAGTTATCCTATTTTGTTTAGAATTTGCATTTTAAACATTATAAATAGGTTTTAAGGTTATTTTTCTTAGGGAGTTTGAAGAGTTAGTTGAAAAATACTAAGATGGAGTAGAGAAAAACATTGGGGAGTTTTGAGAAATACTTGTACACTTTGATTTTATCTTCTAATTACAATTTTATGATTCTCATTGAAGCTTGGATTTACTTGTTATTAATTCAATTGTGTAAGTTCTCTATTATGTTATTCAAATTCATAAGTCTTGCATCTACACGAACATGAGTAGCTAAATCAATAACTAGGGTTATGGGAACCATGAAGAACTAACAAGATAAAATCGAATAATTCATAATTCTTAAAAATTGTGCACGCATGAATTAATTAATTCTCTTAATTTTACATGTTTTCTAGTGGTGGCCAATATTAGAACCTACCTAGTGCTATTGACTGGACCAAGGTAGCAATGAATAGGAAAAGAGATTAATTAATAGAATTTAATTCATGTGTTCTCGTCTAATCAACTGATCTGGGCCAAGGGGACGTTGTACAGGGACAATAGGTAAGGGTTAGTAATGTTACACTACAGATATGTACCAAGTCACGTAGTAAAATTTACCTCTCACTTGGGCCAAAGGATTTGGTGAACTGAACTTATCGTCCTGCATGCTACACACTAGAAAAGAATTAGGTTATGATACTAAGTTAGAGAATCATGGGGAACACAATTCCGTAGTTTTTCTCCATATTGGTTTAAACACTTGTTATAGTTTAGCATTACTTTCACTAGTTATTATTAACCCCCCTCCCCCCTCCCTCCCTTGGGGAGATAAGCAGGTTAATAACCCAAATAGAATAATTAAATTCTTCTAAGTCTACCATATTCCCTTGGGTTCAACCCTAATCTTAGTAGGTTATATTTCTTGACAATGACCGATTTAGCCTTAAAAAGAAGGTGTAGCTTGGGCAACATCAAGATTTTAGCATCGTTTTTAGGGAATACGGCTAGACTTGTTTAATTCAAGTAATTTGGAAATTAATCCTAATTTCCCTCATTTTACGTTTTTTCTTGTTTTTGTTTCTTTTTGGGGTGTAAGTGTAGTGTATGCCTACCACATGAAGTTGAGGTAGACCCGTGACTCCGTTTGACCTAGAGATCCAGAGAACATTGAGAAAATAACCCAAGATAATGCCAACAACATGGTGAAAGCAGCTCTGAGCAGGAATGAGAATGAGAATGCCGACAATGAAAACCCACCTCCTTTCGAGAATATTGTTCCACAGCCACAGGAATTCAAGGCCAACTTTTATCAGTGGAATCAATACAGTTTGAGTCTTGTGGTTATGGAGGTGACTGGAGCTATTGTGTTGCCATCACTACCAGATGACACAAAGTTTGTGGGTTGCTTCAGATTCTGCAGAACCATGGGTTGTTCCCAGGCCTATTGGTATGCTATCAAAATATAGCACTTTTGATTCTTAAAACTTGAGATTTTGTTCGTTCTTAATGTGATGTTAGTCGGTTTTATGTATTTTTGTGTTATATTTGCAGGATTGAAAGGTTGGCCTTGATTTTAGGAAGAAATACAGAAGTTGTTGACTTTTAATCCAGTATGAGACCCTTTATTGGTCATTGATCATTCCACGGGTCGTAGAGTGGGTTTCGTAGACAATTCTAGCAAGGGGCTGATTTTCTGAAGTTGATTCTATGAATATATAGATGGGTCGTGGAATGATTTATGAGTCGTAGAGCATGGTTCATGCCTTGAGGATCAGAGATGAGGACTTTCTGAAGATTACTCAGACGAAACCCCTACGGGTCGTAAACTACTTTACAGGTCATAGAGGGGGGGTCGTAGACTTGAAGTCCAGCTTTTCAGTAGCACTATAAAAGACCTCTATTACGTCCCGTGGAATGCAATACGGCCCGTAAACCAGTTGTGAGGTGCCGACCCAATTAACCTATTGTGTTTAATACTTGTATTTTAAATATTATAAATAGGTTTTTAGGTTATTTTTCAGAAGTTTTTGCATAATACATAGAAAACTTTAGTAATTAGAGAGAAAATGGTGAGATTACATTGGAGAGTATTGAGAACACTTGTACTTTGATTTCATTTTTAATCTCATGATTCTCTTTGAAGTTAGATTGGCCTATTCTTACAGTTGTGTAAGTGCTCTATTATGTTATTCAAATTCACAAGTCTTGCATCTATACAAAGTGTAAGTAGATAAATCTACAACTAGGGTTGTGGGAACCATGAAGAACTAACAAGGTAAAATCGGATAATTCATAATTCTTGGAAAGTGTACATGCATGTATTAATTAACTCTCCTAATTTTGCATGTTTCTATTGTGGCCAACATTAGAACCTGCCTAGTGTTACTGACTAGTCCAAGGTAGTAATGAATACGAAAATAGATTATTTTATAGGATTCGATTGATGCGTTTTCATCTAATCAACCAAATTGGGCAAAGGGGAGGTTGTACTAGGACTAATAGGTGAGGGTTAGTAATACACACTATGGAGATAGGCCAAGTCACACGTAATGAAATTCACCTCTCACCTTTGACCAAAGGGTTTGGTGAATTTAACTTACCATCCTGCATGCTACACACTAAAAAATAATTAGGTCATCTAGTGATACTAAGTTAGGAAATTATGGGGAACACAATACCCTAGTTTCTATCCATATTGGTTTAAACACTTATTTAGTTAGGTTTATTTTTCCATCGATTATTGCAAACCCTTCACTTTTGGGGAAGTAAGTTGGTTGATCACTCAAATTGTTGTAATCGAATTCTCTTGAGTCTACATATTCCCTTGGATTCGACTCTAACCTTGGTTAAGTTCTATTTTTGACAACGATCGCTTTTTCCTCAAAAAAGAGGTGTAACTTGGTAATATCACCTACCATCAGAGGATCCCCATAGCCATCTACACAATGTTGCATTTGTCTGCAAGAGTGTAATGGGAATACAAAATCTGTCTATGGATATTGTGGGACATTGTCTTCCCATTATCTGTGACAAGCAATGTAGCACTATGGCGATTTGAGCTCCCTCAGAGCTCGATCATCAGTTCTACTAAGTTGCAGAGGGCCTTTTTAGATAGTTACTTCCCGAGATCAAAGAAACACAAGTTGAAAAACAAAATCAACAACTTTGAACAACTTCCTGGTGACTCAATCAGTACTACAGGGGAGCGGTTTACTAAGTGCTTGAGAAGTATCTCGGACAACAAAATTATTAATAATGTCTTGGTGGAAATCTTCTACCGCACCCTGGACTTAAATAGCCAAGCATATGCCGACACCATCTTAGGGGGCATGTTTGTAATCAATCATTAACAGAAATTCTTGAGCAGCTGGATATGGTAGCCAAATTGAATCATGTATGGGAGCCCATGAATAAGCCTCTCGCCAAGTGCTTGAGTGCGATCAGCATAAGCCCAGAGCAAGCAGCGATAAATGAGGAGATCATGCGGATGCTCGCTCGAAGTAATGCCAACATGGAGATGCTAATGAAGTAGAGGCAAGAACTAGCTAGGTCTAGAAGCATCCAGGAAAGTTATCACACCAGGCAGAGGGGACAGGAAAGTGGTGCAGAAGGAGACCGCCAAGATGGGTATAGGAGCGATCATTATATGCCCCCCCCCAAAATCATGATGTGAGTGCTAGTAATTCTAGGATTGAGGCGATGTTTAATCAACTGTCGAGAAAGGCCAATACACAGGATGAGACCTTGAGGGGGATTAAATCAAAAAATCAAACATCATTCTATTGCGATCAAATGGCTCAACTGTCAATTTAGACATGTATCAACTTAACTCAGTCAGTTCCAGAGGGACTTAGTGCCCAGCACCATAGTGCAAGACCTAAAGGATACTGAATGATGTAAGATGGGTATGCCTAGTGGTGAGCAGAGCACCCCGATCCTTCTACAGCAATTGACAAGGAAGCACAAAAGATTGAGAAAGTCTGAGGACTCAAGTTGACTATATCATTTCGCGACAATAAATCAAGTGCTGCTTGGGAGGTAACCCAAGGTGGATACTGGCGTTTAGGCGCCTAGGTATGCTTTATGACCCCAGTACTTTATGTTGTCTTGATTGTGTGCATTGAAGACAATGCACTGCTTTTTTGATGGGATGTGCATAGTTATAGGCCTCAGTGAAGTCTGAGTAGCTTGGGTCCATAACTACCCCAATTTTTTGAATCTTAGGGGTTTTCTTGCCTGTGTTCTTTTTCCCTATGCATATTTAATTTTCTGTAGTTTAGGTAGCATTTGTAGCATATAGTACTATTATCTATGGCATATGTATGTTTTTGTGTTTCTTGTGAAAAATGATACCCGCTAAATTTTTTATTAGTTAGTCTAGATAGAACCATGCTTATTTAAGTGTGTTGACAGTGCTTGTTCTGATAAGTAAGGATAAATTAAGATAAAAAGCGTGATCTGAGAGTCTGTTATTGATAATGTAATCACTGCCATGTGAGTGTGAGTTTAATTTGCTAAATTAATATGTGATGTTTCAATTAGAACTTGTCTTGTTACTCTAATTTAGACTGTAAATTAGTTGGATTAGGAAAAGATCTTAGACCATTGTTCTTAACTGTCCACTTAGCCTAAATGACTAACCAAATTTGCAGAATAACCAAATTTGCAGAATATCCCTTGATCCTAATATTTGAGCCTGACATGTACCTATTCTTTGTAAAAACCTAAATAACCTATCCTTATTAGTTGTAAAATCCTGAAATTGGCCCTGGTCCTTCCTTGAACATTGTGCACCTAGACTAAGGCAAAAAGCCTAAGTTGAGCAAAAGCGGCCCTGTTTTGAGATTAGATAATGTGAACCTCAAATTAGGCCAAAAGCCTAAGTTGAGGGTTGATGGTGTAACGGTGAAACACAAAATGAAGGGGAAAGTTAGTGATACATGGAAAAGGAGAAAAATCATGTACTGGGTGCAAGAAAAATAAATGATGCCTTAGTTATGAGCTAAAAAGAAAAATGAAGTTTAAAAGCAAGGCACAAATCTGAAAGATGAAAAGAAAGCACCTAGAAAAGCTTGAAATACTAAAAAAGGGAGAATAGAATGAAAGTAACAAGTGTTGGCAGGGCAAAAGTATAGAAACGCAATGTCAAGGAAGGCCTTTAGTCACTATCTTCCCAAAATCTCATACCAAAGCCCCTGAGCCTACGTTACAAGCCCATAAAGTCCTAAAGTGATCCAGTCCAAGTAATCAAAGGTCATAGTCATGAGTATAGGGGAAGGATTATGATATTAGGAATGATACATGAATATCTTTTGTGAGGGTAAGTGATTTGCATAGTCCCAAGATTATAAATGAAAACATCATTGAGAGTGGGATATGGAATTTCTTTCTGTGAGGGAACTTGCATTGCATTGTTAACATTAGACTTACTTAGTGATTGTGGCATGTTGATAGCACCTCACTTGTCATAAATGCAATGTCTCATGCATTAGTCTATATTGGTTTGTTGGATAGCTGTCTGATTGTGTTTTAAAAAGTGGTGTGGGTATCTGTGCTTAAGTTTGGTGTGATGTATTCCATTAGGTTAAGGTCAATGTGTTACTGTACTAGTTATATACATTGAGTCCGTCGCTTGAGGACAAGTAATAATCTTACATTGAGGGTGTTGATGTGCTATTAAAATATAGCAATTCTTTATGCTTAAAACTTGGACTTTTGTGCGTTCTCAATACGTTGTTAGTGGATTTTATCTGTTTTTGTGTTTGGTTAACAAGATTTTAGGGTTGGCAATGATTTTAGGAAGAATATGCAGAAGTTTCTAATTTTGAGGATTTTCGAGACCCTTTACAAGCCTTAAAGCATTCTACGAGTTGTGAAGGAGGTTTCATGTACAATTCCAGTGACGGATAGATTTTTGAATTTTGTTCTATGAACAAGCAAATGGGTTGTGAAACATTTTATGAGTCATAGATCAAGTCTCATGACCTGAGGATCAGTGAAGGACTTTATGAAGTTTCATCAAAAGAAAACCCCTACGGGTCATAGAACCTTTTACGGGCCATAGAGGGGTCTCGTAGAAGATAAGTCTAGATTTGCAGTAATGAAGTACGAAAGCCCAAATATGAATCATAAAATACTATATATCCCATAATGCATCTCGTGAGGCGTGTTGACCCAATTATCCTATTTTGTGTAAGACTTGTATTTTAAACATCATAAATAGGTTTTTATGTTATTTTTCTTAGGGATTTTAAAGAGTTAGCCGAAAAATAGTAAGATAGAGTAGAGAAAAACATTTGACAGTTTTGAGAAACACTTGTACACTATAATTTTATCTTCTAATTACAATCTTATGATTCTAATTGAAACTTGGATTTTGCTTGTGCTTAATTCAATCGTGTAAGGGTTCTATTATGTTATTTAAATTCATCAGTCTTGCATCTACACAAATGATGAGTAGCCAAATCCACAACTAGGGTTGTGGGAACCATAAAGACCCAACAAGGTAAAATCGGATAATTCATAATTCTTGAAAAGTGTGCATGCATGCATTATCAAATAACTTTCCACATAGACCCTAAATCCAATTACCAAGGTTCCTAAAGGCTCGAAAAAAAGGTTGAAAAACAAGGGATTTATTATTAAAAGTGACCAAAAGATTCAAAAGCAACTAAAAGTGACTCAATTTTTAATTATTAGAGTTAATGACATCAATTCTAAAACTCTCAAATTTTATTATTTACACAAGAGTTCTATTTGCCCTACCCCACTCCTCCCCATGCACACATGTTCTACAACTGCCACTGTTTTTTGACTCCTTTTGTTGTCGTCATCATTATTGTCACCACCACCACCTCCTCCTTCTTCATTGCTGCTATTGTTACCACAATCTCCCCTCTAGTATTGTCATTGTCATCGCTCTGCTACTGCTGCTACCACCATCACTTTATCCTTCATTGTTATTGCCATTACCACCATTCATTCTATTCCCCCTCCATTAATAACAATGTCGTTTTCCCCTCTTGCTCCACTATCATTAAAACAACCCCAAAAGTGCCCGAACATATGCTTCGGAAGTGTCCGAGATCGTAATTTCCTCATATCTCAAAATTCGTGCATGATATTGATAATCTAACTTTGTATTCTTGATCAGGGGGCCAAATTGAGTGGGAAATGGTCTAACCCCAATTTTAGAGAAAACGAATTGCAATTTCATTTTTCTTAATTTTCCTTATCCAGAATGAGACTGTGCCCCTGGCGCGATGTGGCCAGGGTGTGGACTAGTTTTATTTTTACCCAGTAATCTTTAGTTCAGTCCAAGATTTTTGGGTCTTGGGCCTAAGTGTTTCCATGCGGGAAAATACCTATACTTAGGCCATATTTCACCCTCATATCATTCAAGATATTCCCCAATACTTAATCAAACACTTAGACTCATATTCCACTCCAAATTTCAAGTCCCAAAACTCATCTAGATCTTAAGGTTCTCATTCAAGCTTCAAGTCTCCATTTCCAATCTTCTTCAAGAATTTCCTAAAGTCAATGTATATGGGTTTCATTCATGGGTTCCTTTCACCCATGATGCCTAAGCTTCCTTCTTACTTAAATTGCATGATTTCAAGTTAATTTACTTATAAGTCTTACTTATTATGAATTAGACTATGAACTATGTTGGGGTTTCATGAAATTGTGACTGTTTTACCATGTTTTGAGCTATGAATCTATGACCCATTATGGAATTTGATGAAGGATTTTGATGTATCTAGCTTGAGGGTGTTACCAAGTATTGATGGATGGTTTACAATGGATTTCTTGCATGATTTCATCCCTAAATTGCATGGTTTTACACTAGCATTACACATCCGTAAAGTGTTTGATAAAATATCCAGATTACGTATCTTAAGTTATTGAAGACCCAATGCACGTCTTATGAGTTGGATGACTTTATGATGATAAAAGGAATGTATGTATATGATGTTCTCCTATATAGTGTTGGAAAGTGAATATGCCCTACTCGGGGGGTAAGAGTCCGAGCAACCATGTCGAGGAGTTTGTACCTTGATAATCAATCAAGGGGTTTATACCTTGATAACTAGGTTGAGAGGTTAGTACCTCAATTACCAGGGATGGTAAGGTGCGACTATCCACCAACCAATCAAGGGGTTCATTCCTTGGTTACCAGGTTGAGGGGTTAGTACCTCAATCACCATGGATTGTATGGTGCGATGATCTACCAACCAACCAAAGGAACCTTGGTAAACTATGGGTTCTATGATGATGTTCTCTTCATACACATGTATTATGTTATATGTAAGCATGTTTTACTTAAGCATTGATCATACATGTCATATTGTTATTATGCTATCTATTGCTTATCATTATACAATTTGATTATGTTACCTATCTTTTGTTGCATTGTATCCTGCATACTTAGTACATTCAAATATACCAATGCATACTCTATGCCTACATGATGTAACGGGATCAGAGCCCCACTTGATCATGTACCTCCTCGTAACTAGTATGACTTCTCTCAAGCTAGTTGGCGAGTCCTTCATTTCGATGACAATGTATATGTTCTTACGATATTTATTATGTCTCTCTTTCTTTATTGTATATTTTGACTACGAGGGTAAGCCATATTGCTTGTCTTGGCCCCCGCTAAAGTTCTATGGTTAGAGGTGTTGTTAGACATGTTACGTATAATACTATAAGCTTTGACTTTCTCTTGACTCTTGAGGCTTATGACATGAAAGATGTTTCTTAGCCCCAGTTATCCCTATTTACTATCTCTTGTTGTCATTTTATTGCTTCTGTGACCAAGGATATGAAACGATGTGCTAAGAGGCTTGCTTGGAGTCCCTTCGGGTTCCCCATGCATCGTGTCACGTCTAGGCCCTAGCCTTGGGTCGTGGCAATCATCACTTGCTTCTCCTCCATTGTCATCATCATTGTCTCAATAATCATCACCTTTTTCTTTATCACCGTATGTGTTATAATAATAAAAGAATTGAAGAGTCATCAATTGCAATTTTGTTATAATAGAAGAGTCATTTATTGCAATAGAATGATCGTCTACAGCAACAAAAGGGTCATCTATTGCAACAAATAGCCATATAATGCAACAGAATGGTCATCCGTTGTGACAGAAGGATTAGTCATCTATTGCAACGAAAGGGACATTTGTTGTAACAGAATGACCATCTACAAAATTTCTTTTGATGGCTTATTTTTTGAAACAAAATTCTCATAATCATATAAAAATATATGTAAAGAATAAAATAAAAAGATTAATAAAAAGAAAATGTGATAAAACGGATGACAGTTGTTGGTAACGACAGTAGAGGCCACGATAATGGTGGTAATAACATCGACCGAAAAAAGAAAATAAAGGAAGAAAGAAAAAAGAACAAAAAGATAGAGCAAGGGAGAGAAATATATGATGAGAGAAAAGAAAAGAACAAAAAGAGTAAAATTCAAAGATAATGATTACGGGGAGAATTTTCAAAATTTGAAATTTGAAATAAGAGGGAAGACGTTTTAACATTTTAAAGTTTTTAGATATGCTCTCAAATTTTTAATTTCTTTAGTTTAATCCTAACTTAATTTAATTAAGCTTTTAAGTGATTTTGACGCTTTCCTTAATCAAAAGTCACCAAAAACAAAAGGAAAAATTGTCATATTTACCATTCATTACACATTTTTCATATATATGTCTCTACCATCCAACTTTTGGCACATATTTACCCTTGGACCCCTAAATGTCATGTCTCTTCTTTTATCATCCTATTAAGCATCTGCATGACATGCCTAGATGGATATATTTATTGATTGTATTTAAAATTTCCTCCTAATTTATTATTATACTCGCCCATTTAACCTATAAAACTCAAATCCTAATACATATTTCAAATGAAAATGACACAGATAATACCAACTTTTAATAAATAGCATAATGAAAATAACCTACTTTTCTCAAAGTTTGATAACATATTTGAGGCTTTTCTCCTCAATACTAAAACAAATTAAATAAAATAACCCACTTTCCACCATTTATTTTCATGACAAGTTGCCTTCAGCTGAAACCGCCATTATTAAAAGCTTTGAACAATCATATCACAACCCAAGCCTAGGGCCTAGATGTGATGGGCGAATGGGGAACCCGAAGGAACCCAAACAAACCTCATAATGTATCATGGCATATCTTTGGTCACGGAAGCAATTAAAATGACAATAAGATATAAGCATTAACAAGGGGAAATGGGACTAAGGGTAAGCCTCCATGTCATAAACATCAAGAAACAAGAGAGTCAAGACTCATAGCATAGATACATAACATTTCCAACAACACCTCTAAATATAGATATTTAGTGGGGGCCAAGACAAGCAACCAGGCTCATCCTCGTAGTCAATGTATACATAAAAGAAAGATAGTTTTAATACATAGTAAGAGATCATAAGTAACATCCCCGAAATGGAGGACTCGCCAATAAGCTTGAGTGAAAACCGTACTAACCATGTGGGTGGAGATGCTCAAGCGGGGCTCCGATTCCTTCATGGTGATATCATGTAGAAATAGAGTATGTCTTAGTATGTTAGAATGTACTAACTATGTGGGATGCAACACAACAAGAGATAGACAGCATAGTCAAAATGCATAATCATAGCAAGAGATAGTATATTAGCAACATGATATGCATAAGCAATACTTGTAGTAAAACATACTTGAAAATAATCATACTCTCATAACTTGCTAACACAATAAGATGTCATGATTATATCATCCAAATACCTTATACTAGAGGGTGAGGGATACAGCGTGAGTCATAAACCCTTCTAGTAGGTAATGGGTAGTACATGCGGGTAAAAAGATAGCATAGTTCATAACACCTACATGTAAACAAGTAGTAATGAATAGCACATGACGGTAGAAGGTAGCATAAGTCATAACCCTTACACGTGTGCATATGAGGGTGAGGCATACCACATAATTCATAACTCCTTCATATGAGTATATTGCATAACCTCAAATCATACATAAGGGTAAGGAGTACAACATAATTCATAACCCCTACATATAGAAATGAGTAAGTGAATAGCACATGAGGGTAAAGGTAGCATAGATCATAACCCCTACATGTGTGTACCTTGCATAACCTAAACCATATACGAGGGTAAGGAGTAAAACATAGTTCATAACCCCTACGTGTGGATATGAGTACGTGAGGAGCATTGATTCGTACATGAGGGTAAGGTGTACAACATAGTTCATAACCCCTACATGTAGGAATTGGCCTTGCACTAGAGGATAAAGCATATAGCATAGTTCATAACCCCTTCTAGTAGGCTTCACAACTGACAAGAGCATAAACCTTAGCATAAGAACCCAATACCTCATCAACAATTCGCAAGCATAATGACATGAGATCCCAACTATTCAAACATAAGAATAGATCATCATCAAACAGTGTCCTTATATTAACATAAATAGGCTCACAAGAGGTATAATCTTTGAGAAAAGGGCTTAGCTTCATGCTTGCAATGCCATATGTGCCTTACATGGTTTAAATACACATATATTCATTCCCTTCGTCATAATATAGTCATTAAACTCATAAGACATGTATTGGACCATCAATTTCTCAAGAACCCTAAATCGGATATTTTATCAAACACTTAGAAGGTGTGTAGTGCTAGTGTAAAACCATGCAATTCAAGAGTGAAATCATGCTAGAGAATCCAATATAAGACCATCAATAGATACTTGGTAATACTCTCAAGCAATATACATCAAAACGCTTCATCAAATCCCACAATATATCTTAGATTCACAGTCCAAAACATAGTAAAATAGTCACAATTTCATAAAACCCAATATAGTGTGCAGTGAATTTCATAATGAATAAAACCCATGAATAAATCAACTTTAAATCATGCAATTTTGAGTAAAAGAGAGCTTGGGTATCATGGGTGAAAGGAACCTATGAAAGAAACTCACATACCTTAGCTTTGGAGATGAACTTGATGAAGATTGAGGATGGAGACTTGAAGCTTGAGAGGAAATCCTTAGATCCGAATGAGTTTTGAGTAGGAGTAAAATATTTGGCTAAGCGTTTGAATGAATATTGGGGAATGTTTAGAATGATATGAGGGTGAAAATGATTGAGTATAGGTATTTTGACGTATGGGAACACTTAGGCCCAAGACCCAAAAGTATTGGACCTAACTTGGAAAAACTGAACAGAAAAGCACCGAGGCGCGTTGCGCCTGTAACACGCTAACCTCTTTGGAAATTGAAACTTTGAAATTTGAAATTGTGAATTATTTTCTCTAAAATCGGGGTTAGACCCTTCTCCCCCTAAATTTGACCCCCTAAACAAGAATATGAAGTCAAATTTTTGAAATAACTCACGGATTTTGAGATATATGGAAATTACGATTCTGAGCATTTTCAAGGCACATTTTTGGGCACTTTTTGGGGTCGTTACAAATCGGTCATATTTTCTTACTCTTTTTGTTACCTCTTCAAATTCATATTATTTTTACATATCTAAATATCGAGAAATAACAAATAAATTAATTCTTAATTTTTTAAAATAACTTTTTAACTATGAACTAAGATTTTGATTTTATAGGTTAAATGGATTGGTATAATATTGAATTGAGTATAATAGTAAATTAGAAGAAAATTTTAAATATACATACATGTGTGTGTGTGTGTATGTGTATGTGTGTATACTAGATAACTAATATAAAATCTTAATAGAAACTTAAAATTGCACAATATCAATGATCAAATTATTGAACATGATTTAGCTGTCAATATGGTATCAATATACTAATAGAGTATCACAAAAAATATATTTTCTACAAATTTAGAATTTAATAAATAAGTTTTCAACCTTAATAATTTCTCTTAATTATTTTATTTATTAAAAAAAGAGCTCAAAATTATGTGATGTTGGTAGGATATCAATATACTGGCGGAGTATCATCACAATATATTTTTTATTAATTTAGAGTTTAATAAATAATTTTATAACTTTAATAATTTTCTAATCCTATACAATATCGATATAGTGTAAATATATTGACAGAGTATCATAACAAATATATTTTATACTAGAGTTTAATATTTTTTTTCTTATTTATTTCTTAAAAAACATAATACTATATGATACATGTCATGACCCGGACCTGGGGTCTAGGAGTGACACAGCGAAAGGGAACCCGAGAGTCCCCAGACAAGCGTCAAAGTACCAAAACTCCCATCATTGGTTCGGAAACGCATTTCAAAATAAACACTTAGTTCTATGGGACGAAAACTAGGACTCACACTATGGGGGTAATTCGGGGCTTAGGATCTTTCCATCCTATCCTAAAATCAAACCACATGTCTCATAACCAAATCACGTAACGATAGCCAAAGGTAGTCAAGAAATAATATAAACTTCGACCATAACACTTAACATATAATGTAAAGGAGTTTACAAGGTGTCCAACAGTGCCTCTAACATAAGATTAAGTCAAGGGCCAAGGCATACCCTAGGATCACCCTCAATGTAAGTAAATGAGATAAAAGGAAACATAGGTAGAAGGATGGTGGATCGTCCTTGGAAGATAGGACTCACCACTACAAGCAACTTGAGATCCGAGCTAAGTGCTGAACGGTGTCATGTAGGAAAAAGTATGTGTTAGTACATTTGAATGTACTAATTATGCGGGGTGCAATCATGAAACTTACAAACCTGTACTTTGGTGTTAGATGACAAGCACACATAATATAGAAAGAGTTATATAACAAGGAATATAATATAAAAAGATGCTATGAAATTCATGATGCATGATTGATATATATATAGCGGGGATGTGAGCTCTACCGATATAAATAAGACCAAGCGAGCTATTACCTGGAATCCGGATGAAATCTCCTCATCGGTAAAGAGGTGGTCTACTTGTCAAAGATAAATTATACTCCACTTTGCGGGAGCACATCCTATTTCGTATGAAGCAACCTTCCTTATGAGAACATATCCCATTTCGAATAGGATTTCACCATATAGCATATCATGACACATTATACTTCACCTTACGGGAATCTATCCCATTTCGTATAAAGCAACCTTCCTTATAGGACATATCCCATTTCGGATAGGATTTCACATAATCGATGTTAGGCACATAGTTCTAGGAAAGAGAGTACTTCCTCAATCCATCAATACTAAGTCATCATCCCACAAGAATATTTATAGTATACATATACATTCTTTCAAAGAGGAGTAAGTTTCATCAAAATATTTCAATGCATTCTTAGGCATAAAGGCTAAATATTATTCATAATAATTCATATTTAGGCTCAAATGCCAAATCGTAACTCATAGTTATGATACTCATGCATAGGAATAGCTCATTCATATACAAAATGGTGCAAGGACCCAAAATACTGCAAGCGCCATAATCATTGACAATTATGTGATCGCATTCTTGTCATAACTTATATCTTATCAAAATCATATCATAGAACATAATTGGGCTTAACCCATTTCATAATTTTCATAGAAATCCAATGTCATGAATGCAAATGTCATGAATGATGTGAGGATAGCATGTGTAAGTAAAATCTAATCTAAAATCATCAATATAATATGAGGTTCAAGTGGAAATATGATTAAATCCACATTTAAAATTATAATATACTCACCCGTGCACAAAAAAACCTTAAAAAAGGACATGCATGTTCATAATTTCATAAACTCGATGTAAATCATCATAATAGGGCTTAAAGTAACTTAAAATCATCAAATATATACAGCTCATACATCAATTTAATTTAATAAATCCTAATAATGAAAACCATATTCAAAAAGAGCTTAAATTCTTGAAATTTGATTGAAAAGATTTGGATCTCCTTGGTTGGAAGGAATCAAGGATCAATCCATATACCTTAGCTAATGAAGGAATTCCAAGAAGAAATTTGAAGAAGATTAGGCCTTCCCTTGATTCCCAAGCTTGATTGGCACTATAGTTCTTGAGAGAAGTTTTAGAGGATTTTCAAATTGAGAGGAATGAATTTGATAATTAGGAATATGGTTTAGGTCTTTAGGAAGTGTTAAGGTAGCATAGGAAGTCCCAAAAAATCATCAGAATCAATTCAATTTATGAAAATACTATTAATGAAACGAGTAGAAAAATTGCACGTCACCATCTCAAGGGAGGGTTCACGGCCCATGTTACGTTACATGGTCCGTGAACTTGCCCATGAAACTATACTTAGCAAATATTATGGAAGTTGGAACTTGACTCCAACACTTAGAAAAAATAGGCAAAGTTCACCTATACGGAGGGCACTACGGGCCGTGTGAGTCACACTGTCCATGTGACTGCCCCTACCCCCTCACTTAAAGAAGTTTTGAATGGAAAGGGAGCCCCTCGGCTGGCCACACAGCCAGTGGCATGCCACGGCCAGTGAGCGTGGTCGTACCCCACACTTAGTCCCAAAAAGTTGTTGGTTCAAGCTCAAGGTCATGCACACTGGCTGTACAAGCGTACAAGATGTGATTCCGTAATTAAAAAATAATTTTGGGAAGGAAATTTATGATGGCACGTCGACACAGTTCATGGGAAGCCACACGGCCTGTATTGGTGTCCATGTGGCTTGCCTTAGAGCAATGGTGACAACATAGCACAGGAGGGCTTTACGAAAATGAGCGTAACTTCTTCATCCAAATGAGGTGAAACCAAGTGCGTTGGAAAGCTATTCAAGAGTGTTAATTTATTAGGTCATGGGTCACCCAGTTCATTTTGTGCTACAAGATATGACTCTTTAAAGTTGACCCTTCTATCGGTACTTGTGAAAAACTTAGTCGAAGGAATTCTTTTGAACTTGGCTTGATGTAGAAGACCCATGATGGACTTAAACAACATGAATAAGCTTGAATTGAGGGATTGAAAGTGAACTTAGATTTATCTTGGAGGTTCCTTGGGAATCCCCCGTTAGATTTCAAAAAGAGGATTCGAAAAGAGTTTGAGCGAGTGAATGAGAAACTAAGTGTTTAGAGTAAGACGAATGGTATCGAAGGAATTTAAACTGATTTAGGGGTCCCATATTGGGGTCACACGGCCCGTGGAGGATTCCATAAGGTGTCACCTTGGCCTAAAACTTTTCAAAACCAAATTCCAAGTGTCACTAAAGCTATACAAAATCTGAGTCCTTACATTATCTCCCTCTTGAGATCGTCCTCGAATGTGGAAGAACAAGGCTTAACTTAGAACGGGAAACTTCTAAACACAAGGTACAATGCATAATTCATCATTTGAAAATCATCAAGTCCTTACAACACATACCAAAACGTATTCAAATTATTTAAAACATCAAGAAAATCATTTTAATTCATATGTAAGCATGTCATGCCATGAGACTCAAGAATTGAAAGGATTAGGACCACCTCGAGAAGGAAGGACCTAGCACCTTAGGCTTGTGTAGATTGGAAAGGACAGGGATATCGCTTATCATGCCCAGCTCCGCCTCTTATGTAGCACTCCTCATATGTTGACTCCTCCAAAGCACCTTAAGCGAAGCAACATCCTTATTATAAAACCGCTTTACTTGCCTATCAAAGTCTCCACCGGAACTTCCTCATAAGACAAGTTCTTCTCCACCTCCACACCTTCCAAAGGCATGATAGTACTAGGTCCACCAACCAATTCTCTCACCATGGACACATGGAAGACCGAGTGAATAAAGCTCAAACCCAAAGGCAACTCCCAACTAGGCACACCACGTAACCTTACCAACTCTCTCTAAGGCCACCCACATCCGGAACACATAACCAATCTTGACACCAAAGTAACCATCTCCCCCTTAGGGAAAAAGCCCTATATTCTCCTTGGCAACCAATGCCCCAAAAATCACATCAAAGTCAAACATCTCAAGTCCCACAAGATCACATGGGAAGACTTTATGCAACACAGAAACAGGATAACCACAATAACCCTATGTACAACAACAGATTCATCTATTGGAGTAATAACTGAAAAGGGGTCCCTCAAGATCTTGGAACTCAAACCGAACATAACAGCCAACCTAGGAATCAAAAAAGACAAATTTGCACCTGAGCCAACCAAAACATAAACATCAAATTCAAAGACTTTCAATGTACCAGTAGTAACATCTAGGGTCTCCTCAACCTCCCGATGAGAATGAAAAGCATAAAACTTGTTGTTCCTTGGGACACCACCTTAAGGAGCTCTTGGTTGGCCTAGAGCACCCTGACCTCTGTCACCACACACGTAGCAGGCGCATAAATACTTCCAACAATCACCCATGTGATATTTCCTACACTTGGGACATGGAGAATACCCTGGTCCACCACCAACTGGTGCCTTGGGAGGCGCACTCCTATACTAGCCACCTAAGCATTGGAACCTTGGCCCAGTCGAAAGTGACCAAAACCACCACCTTTAGAACCGGAGGACTCACCATCGAAATGGGCCCTCTTGGGATCATGGACTCTCCTCTTCTTAAGTTTCTCCCCTACAATCTACACCACATAAAACATGATCCTAGATATATACATATCTTGAATGAGCATCACTGTACGACATTCCATCATAAGCAATTCAGAGATACCAGAGATGAACTTATGAATCCTTGCACAAGGATCAGCCGTAAGTGTTGGAGCGTACTTCGAGAGCTTAGTGAACTTGAGGGCATAGTCCGTCACACTCATACTCTCTTTCCTGAGGTTTATAAATTTAGTAATTTTAGCTTCCCTAAGCTCAAGTAGGAAGAAACGATCTAGATAAGCAAGCTTAAACTCCTCCCAATTAACACCATCACCACAAACTCTCTCCATAGACCATTGGGCGTACCAAAACTGGGCTACATCCTTCAATTTATAAGCAGCCAGTTCGGCTTTCTCCTCAGAATTGACACCCATAACGTTCAACATCTTGGTGAGCTCATCAATAAACTCTTGAGCATCCTTATCAGCCTTAGACCCAAAGAACTCTGGAGAATTCATCCAGGTGAAATCCCTCACTCTAGAAGGCGGAGCGGGATCTAGAGGAAAGTTTTCATGACCCAAGCCTAGGGCCTCGACATGAAAGGGTGCATGGGAACCTGAAGGGACCCTAAGCAAGCCTCCTAAAATATCATTACACATCCTTGGTCGCAGAGCCTCTTAAAAAATCATTACACATCCTTAGTCACAAAAGCAACAAAATACAATAAGAGTAGTAAATAGGGATAATCGGGGCTAAGAGACATCTTTCATATCATAAACATCAAGAGTCAAGAGAGAGCCAAAGCTTATAGCATTATACATAACATGTCCAACAACACCTCTAACTATAGAACTTAGCAGGGGCCAAGACATGCAACCGGGCTCATCTTCATAGTCAAATATACAATAAAGAAAGAGAGTCATAATAAATATTATAACAGCACAAACATTGTCCCCGGGATGGAGGACTCACCAACTAGCTTTAGAGAGATCGTACTAGCCACGTGTAGGAGGATGATCAAGTGGGGCTCCGGTTCATACATGGTAACATCATGTAGGCATAGAGTACGTGTTAGTACATTTGAATGTACTAAGTATGTAGGATGTAATGCAACAAAAGTTAGGCATCATTGTCAAAATGCATAATAGTAAGTAATAGATAGCATAATATCAATATGGCATGTATGATCAATGCTTAAGTAAAACATGCTTACATAGAATATAAGACAAGGTGTAAGAAGAGACCAACATTACAAACCCGTAGGTTACCAAGGGACAAACCCCTCTTGTTGGTTGGTGGATCGTCGCACCCTACCACCCCTGGTGAGGAACTAACCCCTCAAACCCGGTTACCAAGGTACAATCCCCTTGATAGGTTAGTGGATAGTTGCACCCTACCACCCCTGGTGATTGAGGCACTAACCCCTCAACCTGGTTATCAAGGCATAACCCCTTCATTAGTATCAAGGTACAAACCCCTCGACATGGTTACCCGGGCTCTTAACTCCTCGAGTAAGGCATGGTCACACTCCAACACTATACAAGAGAATATCTTATACATACATTTCGTTTATCATTATATAGTCATTCAACTCATAAGATATGCATTGGACTTTCAATTCCTCAAAATACATTAATCGGACATTTTATTAAACCTTTGGTGGGTGTGTAGTGCTAGTGTAAAACCAAGAAATTCAAGAGTGGAATCATGCTAGAAAATTCAATATAAATCCATCAATAGATACTTTGTAACAACCTTAAGCAACATACATCAAAATCCTTCATCAAATCTCACAATAAATCTTAGATTCATAGCTCAAAACATGTTATAGAAATCATAATTTCATGAAACCCCAACATAGTGTGCAGTGAAATTCATAATAAGTAAAACCCATGAGGAAATGAACTTTAAATCATGCAACTTTAGGTAAAAGAAAGCTTGGGTATCATGAGTGAAAGGAACCCATGAAAGAAACCCACATACCCGACTTTGGAGAATCCTTGAAGAAGAATGGAGATGGAGACTTAAAGCTTGAATGAGAACCTTAAGATCCGGATGAGTTTTTGGACTTGGAATTTGGAGATGAAATATTGTCTAAGTGTTTGAGGGAGTATTTGGGAATGTCTTGAATGATGTGAGGGTGAAATAAGGCTAAGTATAGGTATCTTCACGCATGGGAAGGCTTAGGCACAAGACCTAAAAGTCTTGGACTGAGATAGAAAAATTGGACAAAAAATTACACTAAGGCGCGCCCTTAGCGCGTCGCGCCAGGGGCGCGGAAACCTCACTAGAATTTGATTTTTGGGAAAAATGAAATTGCAATCTGTTTGCTCTAAAATCGAGGTTAGATTCATCTCCCACTCAATTTGACCCCCTAAACAAGAATATGACGTCGGATTTTGGATATCACGCATGGATTTTGAGATATATGAAAATTACGATTTCAGGCACTTTTGAAGCACATTTTCGGGCACTTTTTCGGGTCATTCCCCACTTGAGAACATTCGTCCCTGAATATCAAAGTAATGTATACGAGAAGAGTAATCATGAAGAGATCAGGCCCAATGAGAATGCAACAACATACTTAAAACACCATTTTCAAAATCTCAACATAAGTGTAAAATCACCATGAACTTTGTCAATATAAACATGAATGCATGCAAATGACTTAGGGGATGGAACACGAGATAAAAAATTAGATAGAAAGAATAGAATTAGAACCTTAGATTTGCTTAGGATGGAATATATAAGGATATCATTTTTTCTTGTCCACTTTGGCTTCCATGTAACACTTTCGACTTGTTGATTCTTCTAAAACCCTTAACAGAAGCAACATCCTTGTTCCTCAACTTCTTTATTTGTCTATCCAAGATCTCTACTGGAACCTCTTCGTATGTCAAGTTGTCTTCAACTACCCCCACAACATCAAGAGGCACAATAGCATTAGGATCACCTACACACTTCCTCAACACAGACACATGAAAGACCGGATGAACCAATTCTATCTCACTAGGCAAATCCAACTCTTGGGCCACCTTATCTATCCTACTCATCACCCTATAAGGAACCACATATCTAGGGCTTAACTTTCCCTTCATGTCAAATCGAACCACACCCTTCATGGATGACACCTTCAAATAGACCCAATCACCAAGCTTAAACTCAAGCTCCCTCCTTCTAACATCGGCATAAGCCTTTTGGTGACTTTGCGCTATTTAGGACCTTTCTTTAATCATCCTTATCTTCTCTATAGCATCCACAACCAAATCCGGAGCCAACAAAGCCACCTCTCCAACCTCAAACCACCCAACCGGTGATCTATAACATCTACCATAGAGAGCCTCAAAAGGAACCATACCGATGATAGAATGATAGTTATTGTTATAAGCAAACTCAACCAATGGAACATGATCATCCCAACTACCCTTGAGCTCCAATACATAAGCCCTAAGCATGTCCTCAAGTGTTTGGATAGTTCTTTAGGCTTGGCCATCCGTTTGAGGGTAGAAGGTCATACTAAGTTTAACTATTGTACCAAGACCTCTTTAGAAGGACCTCCAAAAGTGTGAAGTGAATTATGCACCACAATCTGATATGATGGACAAAAGAACCCCATGAAACCTCACCAAGTCATGAATATATAACCTACCATAACCTTCAGCACCATATGTAGTCTTAATCGGTAGAAAGTAAGTCAATTTTATCATCCTATCAACCACAACCCAAATGTAATCAAAACCCTTTCTAGTCTTGGGCAACTAAACCACAAAATCCATATTAATCTCTTCCCACTTCCAAGTAGGAATCTCTATGTCTTGGGCTAGGCCACCCAGCCTTTGGTGTTCATCTTTGACTTGTTGGCAACTATGGCAACCGGATACGAATTTTGCAATGTCCCTCTTCATGCCTACCCGCTAATACACCTCTCTCAAATCGCTATACATCTTAGTAGACCTGGGGTGAATAGAGTAAGAAGAACCATGAGCCTCTTCTAGAATCTTTTCTCTCAAGCCATCACCACGAGGCACACACAACCTCCCTTAGTATCTAAGGGCACCATCTCCCCCTTGGAAGAAAACCTCCACCTTGACCACTTTCACCAAGGCCTTCAATTTTAACAAGGAGGGATCGAGATCTTGCTTAGCTTTCATCTCCTCAACCAAAGAAGATTTAGAACTGTCAACAACAACAATACCACCATTATAAAGCTCTTCTAACCTAACCCCCAATCTAGCCAACCAATGGACCTCCTTAGCCACCTATATGCCCCCAACATCAGCATAAGCTAGGCTACCCATAGACACCCTACTCAAAGCATCCGCCAACATATTAGTCTTGCAGGGATGATAATGCACACTCATATCATAATCCATAAGAAGTTCTTACCACTTTCTTTGCCTCAAGTTGAGATCTTTTTGAGTGAATACATATTGGAAAATCTAATGATCGGTGAACACATCAACATGCAACCCATACAAATAGAGACGCCAAATCTTTAATGCAAATACCACGGCAACTAGTTCAAGATCATGGGTAGGATAGTTCTTTTCATGCACTTTGAATTGTCTAGAAGCATAGGCAATCACCTTACCATTTTGCAGCAACACACAACCCAAACCAACTCTAGAAGCATCACCATACACAAAAATCCATCTAGCCCTTCCAGTAATGACAATATAGGAGCGGACACAAGCTTATCTTTCAATGTTTGGAAACTTTTTTCACACTCATCGATCCTCACAAATTTGTCTTTCATTATGTGTCAACTTGGTCATAGTAGAAGCAATAGAAGAAAACCCATTCACAAGTCTCTGATAATAACCCGCTAAGCCCAAGAAACTTCTAATATCCGATGGGGTCAATGGCTTAGGCCAATTTCTAATCACATCCGTGTTCTTAGGATCCACCTTAATACCATCCCCCAACACAACATGACCTAGAAAGGCAACTTCTTTCAACCAAAATTCACACTTCTCATATTTAGCATACAATTTCACTTCCCTCAATTTTTGCAACACTACCCTCAATTAGCACATATGCTCCTCCTCACTAGATCAAAATATCATCAATGAAGACCATAACAAATGAATCAAGGTAGGGTTTGAAAATCCTATTCATAATATCCATGAAGATAGTCAGTGCATTGGTCAACCCAAAGGACATCACAACAAACTCAAAATGTCCATACCTAGTACGGAAGGCCATCTTAGGAATATCACACTCCCTCACCTTCACTTAATGATACCCAGACTGAAGAGCAATCTTAGAGAAGTGGTTAGCCCCTTGCAATTGGTCAAACAAATCATCAATCCTTGGAAGAGGATTCTTATTCTTGATGGCAACCCTCTTAAGTTGCCAGTAGTCAATACACATTCTAAGGGACCCATCCTTCTTCTTCACAAACAACACCGAAGCACCCCAAGATGATTGTCTAGGCCTAATGAAACCCTTCTCCAACAAATCCCTTAATTGCTCCTTCAACTCCTTTAACTCTATCGGGTTCATATGATAAGTGGGAATAGAAATGGGTTGAGTATCGGGAAGGAAATCTATACCAAAAACTATCTCTCTTTCGGGAGGGACACCGGAGAGGTCATTTGGAAAGACATCAGGGAACTCATTTACAGCCGAAACTGACTCTACAGAAGGGACTTTGGACTCCACATTCCTGACCCTCATAAGATGATAAACACATACCTTAGAGATCAACTTACGGGCTTCAATTCAAGAGATGAACCTACCCTTGACCACCACATCATGACTCTCCCACTCAAGAACGGTTTCACTTGGGAATTGGAATTTGACCCTATGGGTTCTATAATCAATAAAGGTTGAGTATGCATGCAACCAATCCATCCCAAGAAGGACATCAAAATCACCATGCTCAACTCAACAAGATCACAAGGCAATATTTTATGCAAGATGCAAATGGGACAACTTCTATAGACTTTTCTACAACAATAGATATATCAATAGGAGTAGACACCTCATATGACTCACACAACAATTCAGGACCAACATGAAACTTTTTGGCAACAAAAGGGTAATAAAAAAAGAGTGGCACCCGGGTCTATCAACACATACCATCAAAATCAAAGACTTTTAACATACTAGTGATGACATCAGGCACCTCATCAATCCCGTGCCTCTCATACAAAGCATAAAGCCGATTGTGCCACGAGGAACCACCTTGTTGACCACCTCTTCCAAAGGAACCGCATTTGCACCTAATGGGCGGACCATCCTACCCCTGTTGTGGTTATGAGGACAATCAATCTTTTTCTCCACACCCATAACATGCATTAGTGTCTTTTAAACACGATCCCCATGGCCCTTACCGCACTTTGGACATATTATTAGAGACCACACCACCAACACCTTGGGCCCTTGGAAGGTCATTGACAAACCCCTATTAGAAGCATGAGAAAACCCTCAGCCTCGATGGAATCGATCACCCTTTCGACTTTGGAACCTACCTTCAAAGCGAGCCCCTCTTGGACTCATTACCCCTCCTATTCCTCAACTTTTCCTCCTCCATGTGCTCAGTATACATCATCAAATAAGATAAATCCATGTCACTAATCAGCATAGCTGACCAGCAATCGTCACTTACCAAATCGAAAACACCTATCACAAACTTATTCATTCTAAACCTTGGGTTGACAATCAAGTGGGGATCATATTTAGAGAGTTGATTGAACTTGAGGGCATACTCCCTCACACTCAAAGACCCTTGTCCCAAATTCATAAATTCCACCATGTTGGCCTCCCCAAGTTCAAGAGGGAAGAACTGATTAAGGAAATCTACCTTGAACACCTCCCACAGTGATACATTGTTGATTCCCTTCTCCTTCATCCATTGATTAAACCATATTTGTGCCACCCCCTTGAGTTGGTAAGCCGCCAACTCTGCCATCTCTTCTGATCTGACACCCATAATAGCCAAATCCTTGTAGACCTCATCAATGAACTCTTGAGGGTCCTCATCAACCTTTTACCCATAGAACTCCAGGGGATTCATCGTCATGAAGTCTCTCACCTAAGATGCTAGTGTAGGAGCATGAAGGGCTTAGGCCCCTTGATTGGCTTGATTAGCCACAACTTTGCAAGCAAAGTGAGAGCATCCCGGAGCTCACCATGAGCCGATTACCCCTTGGTAGTGCGAGCTCTTCTTTCATTTGTGTTAGGCATGATCTAGAATAACAAAGAACAATCGTTAGGGGGGAAAACCTTACCTTGTAGTTGTGGTGCACAACACATGTGTGGTGCACAACACAACCATGAATAAGACTCTAATTGACGCGATGTGTTGGATGCCGAGGACTATTAACAACCCATGCTCTTATTCTAAGTTTGTCACAACCCAAGCCTAGGGCCTAGACTTGACACGACTCATGGTGACCACGAAGGGACCCCAAGCAAGCCTCTTAACATATCATTACACATCCTTGGCCGTGAAAGCAATAAAACATTATAAGAGTAGTAAATAGGGATAACCGGGGTAAGGGACATCTTTCAAATGATAAACATCAAGAGTCAAGAGAGAGTCACAACTCATAGTATTATACATAACATGTCCAACAACACCTCTAACCATAGAAATTAGCAGGGACCAAGACAAGCAACCGGGCTCACCCTCATAGTCAAATATATAATAAAAGAAAGTGAGTTATAATACACAACATAAGAGCATAAACATTGTCCCAGAAATGAATGACTCACCAACTAGCTCTAGAGAGATCGTACTAGCCACATGGAGGAGGAGGATCAAGTGGGGCTCTGGTTCCTACAGGGTAACATCATATAGGCATAGAGTATGCCTAGTACATTTGAATGTACTAAGTATTTAGGATGTAATGCAACAAGAGATAGGCATTATAGTCAAAATGCATAATATTAAGCAATTGATAGCATAATATCAATATGGCATGTATGATCAATGCTTAAGTAAAACATGCTTACATAGAATATAATACAAGGTGTAAGAAGAGACTACCATTATGAACCCGTAGGTTACCAAGGTACAAACCCCTTTGGTTGGTTGGTGGATCGTCACACCCTACCATCCCTGGTAATTGAGGAAGTAACCCCTAAACCTGATTACCAAGTCACGAACCCCTGGATTGGTTGGTGGATAGTCGAACCCTACCACTCCTGGTGATTGAGGTACTAAGCTCACAACTGGGTTATCAAGGCACAATGCCTTGATTAGTATCAAGGTACAAACCCCTCGACATGGTTACCCGGGCTCTTAACCCTCCGAGTAAAGCATGGTCACTTTCAAACACTATATAGGAGAATATCATATACATATTTTTTTCATCATTATAAAGTCATTCAACTCATAAGACATACATTGGACCTTCAATTCCTCAAAATACGTTAACTGGATATTTTATCAAACACTTTGCGGGTGTGTAGTACTAGAGTAAAACCATTCAATTCAAGAGTGGAATCATTCTAGAAAATTCAATGTAAAACCATCAATCGATACTTTATAACACCCTCAAGCAACATACATCGAAACCCTTCATCAAGTCTCATAATAGATCTTAGATTCATAGCTCAAAACATGCTAAAACAACCATAATTTTATGAACTCCAACATAGTGTGCAGTGAAATTCATAATAAGTAGGACCAATAAGTAAATGAACTTTAAATCATGCAATTTTAGGTAAAAGAAAGCTTGGGTAACATGGGCGAAAGGAAATCATGAAAGAAACCCACATACCTTAACTTTGGAGAATCCTTGAAGAAGATTGGAGATGGAGACTTAAAGCTTGAATGAGAACCTTAAGATCCGGTTGAGTTTTGGGACTTGGAACTTGGAGATGAAATATTATCTAAGTGTTTGAGGGGGTATTTAGGAATGTCTTGAATGATGTGAGGATGTAATAAGGCTAAGTATAGGTATTTTCATACATAGGAAGGCTTAGGCCCAAGACCTAAATTGGACTGAGATCGAAAAACTAGAGAAAAAATTACACTGAGGCATGCCAAGGGCACAGAAACGTCACTAGAATTTGATTTTTGGGGAAAATAAAATTGCAATTCATTTTCTCTAAAATAGGGGTTAAGACCCATTTCCTACTCAATTTGAACCCTTGAACATGAATATGAAGTCGAATTTCTGATATCACACATGAATTTTGAGAAATATAAGAATTATGATTCCAGGCACTTTTGAGGCACATTTTCAGGCACTTTTAATGGTCGTTTCAAAGGTTGGCCTGCCCAGTCTGAGTGGTCACTGCTTGAGAAAGCATAGAAAAGGTCGTACGGGATTCACCATTACAGATAGGCTCATCCATAGGCCCTTGAGGTGTTTGACCTTCGTTAGCCGGGGTCGATTGGGCAGGTCTACCATGAGGCATCTTCTGAAATAGAGTAAGGATACCAGCAAGATCAAGAAACCAAACATAATATTCATAGCACTACATAAGACATGAAGAAGTGAGGCAATTCATATAATGTTGTTACAGCCTCCCACTCATAGGCATGGTGCACTTCACACCCACGAATAGGACTTCACTTGATGCGGCATGTTGGACTCCGAGGATCATTTACAAACCTAGGGCTTTGATACCATCTCTATCATGACCCGGACTTGGGGTCTAGGAGTGACATGGCGAATAGGAACCCCAGAGTCTCCAAACAAGCCTCAAAGTACCAAAACTCCCACCATTGGTTCGGACGGCTCATATCAAAGTAAACACATAGTTTTAAAAGACGAAAAATAGGAGTCATGCTATGGGGGCAATTCAGGGCTTAGAATCTTTCCATCCTATCATATAATCAAACCACAAGTCTCATAACCATAGCCAAAGGTAGCCAAGGCATAACATAAACTTTGACCAAAACACTTAGCATAAGCCGTAGAAGAGTTTACAAAATATGCAACAATGCCTCTACCATAAGATTAGGTCGGGGACAAAGGCATACCCCGAGCTCACCCTCAAACTAAATATAAGAGATAAAAGTCAACATAGGTAGAAGGATGGTGGATCGTCCTTGGAAGATAGGACTCAGATACGACTCACTACTATAAGCAACTTGAGATCCGAGCTAAGCATCGAACGGTGGATGTTCAAAGTCCTCGGTCCCTACATAGTGAGATCATATAGGCAAAAGAATGTGTTAGTATATTTGAATGTACTAAGTATGCAGGGTGCAATGTATGCAACTTACCAAACCTGCACTTTGGAGTTAAATGACAAGGGCACATAATATACAAAGAGATATATAACAAGGAATGTAATATAACAAGATACAATGAAAATCATGATGCATGATGTGCAAATGATGCTCATATATGTATAGTGGAGATGTGACCTCAACCGACATGAGTAAGACCAAGTGAGCTATTACTTAGAATCCTGATGAAATCCCCTCATAGGTAAAGCGGTGGTCTACTTGCCAAAGGTAAACCATACTCCACCTTACGAGAACACATCCCATTTCGTATGAAGCAACCTTTCTTATGGGAACATATCCTATTTCAGATAGGATTTCCACATATAGCATATCATGTCACATTATACTTCACCTTACGGGAACCTATCCCATTTCGTATAAAGCAACCTTCCTTACAGGAATATATCCCATTTCGGGTAGGATTTCACATAACCTATATTAGGCACATAGTTCTAGGAAAGACAGCTCCCCCTCAATCCATCGGTAATAAGTTGTCATCTCACAAGAATACTTATAGTATACAGATACATGCTTTCAACAAGACGTAAGTCCCATCAAAACATTTCAATGCATTTTTAGGCCTAAAGGTCAAACATTATTCATAATAATTCATATTTAGGCTGAAATGCCAAATCATAACTCATAGTCATGATACTCATGCATAGGAATAACGCATTCATATAAAAAATGGTGCAAGCACCCAAAATGCTACAAGTGCCATAATCATAGACATTTATGTGATCACATTTTTGTCATGACCAATATCTTATCAAAATCAATCATAGAACATAATTGAGCTTAACTCATTTCATAATTTCCATAGAAATCCAATGGTATGAATGCAAATGCCATGAATGATGTGAGGATGGCATGGTAATTAAGATCTAATCTAAAATCATCAATATAATATGAGATTCAAGTGAAAACATGAGTAAATTCACATTTAAAATCATAATATACTCACTCATGCACAAACAAACCTTAAAAAGGGACATGCATAACCATAATTTCATAAATTCAATGTAAATCATCATAATAGGGCTTAAAGTAACTTAAAATCATTAAATATGTACAGCCCGTACATCAATTTAATTTAATAAATTCAAATAATGAAAACTCATATTTCACAGAGAGCTTAAAATCATGAAATTTGATTGAAGAGGTTTGGACCTCCTTCATTGGAAGGAATCAAGGATCAACCCATATACCTTAGCTAAGGAAGGAATTCCAAAAAGAAATTTGAAGAAGATTAGGCCTTCCCTTGATTCCTAAGCTTGATTGGCACTACAGTTTTTGAGAGAAGTTTGAGAGGATTTCAAATTGAGACAAATGAATTTGATAGTTAGGAATAGGGTTTACGTCTTTAGGAAGTGTTAAGGTAGCATAAGAAGTCCCAAAAACTCATTAGAATCAATTAAATTTACAAAAATATAATTAATGAAATGAGTAGGAAAATTGCACGTCACCATCTCAAGTGAGGGTTCACAGCCCGTGTGGCATTACACAGTCCGTAAAGTTTCTCATGAACCTATACTTAGCAAAAATTCTGGAAGTTAAAACTTAACTTCAACACTTAGAATAAATAGGCAAAGTTCACCTATACGGAGAGCACTACGAGCCGTATAGAGTGTCCGTGTGACTGCCTGTGCCCCCTCACTTAAAGAAATATTTAATGGAAAGGAAGTTCCATGGCTGGAAACACAGCCAGCAACACGGCCAATGGCATGCCACATGGCCTGTGAGCCTGGCCATACCCCATACTTAGTCCCAAAAAGTTGTTGGTTCGAGCTCAATGTCATGCACACAGTCCGTACTAGCGTACAAGACGTGATTCCGCACTTCAAAAATAATTTTGGTAAGGAATTTAATGATGGCACATCGACACGGTCTGTGAGAAGCCACACGACCCGTATGGGTGCCTGTGTGGCTTGCCTTAGAGAAATGTTGACAACAAAGCACAGTAGGGCTTTTCGAAAATGAGCATAACTTCTTTATTTGAACTCTAAATGAGGTGAAACCAAGTGTGTTGGAAAGCTAAATCAAAGAGCTTTAATTTGATAAGTTGTAGGTCACCCAATTCTTGTTGTGCTAAGATATATGACTCTTTAAAGTTGACCCTTCTATCGGCTTGTGAAAAACTTAGCTGATGGAATTACTTTGAACTTGGCTTCATGTAGGAGACTCATGATGGCCTTGGATAACATGAATAAGCTTCAATTGAGGGCTTAAAAGTGAACTTAGATTGATCTTGGAGTTTCCATGGGAATCTCCCGGCTAGAGTTCAAAAAGAGGATTTGGAAAGCGTTTGAGCGAGTGAATGAGAAACTAAGGGGTCGTTTGGTGTAAGGGATAAGTAAAAATAATCCTTGGATAAAATTTTAATGACACTTAAATGACCGTTTGGTTGGAAAATGTGGGATAACTTATCCCGGACTAATAAATAGTGAAGGAATAAGTTATCCCTTCTAATGGATGGTATAATAATCCCATCACAAATTATCATGGGACAAATTTATTAAATGGCAAAGCTACCATTTCCTTTATCACTTTTTCACTTGATTAACCAAAAAAATCCTCCTTATTCAAAAAATATAAAATAAATTCCAGAGGCTGCCTTCCGTCTTTGAGGAATTTTCTTAGCCCATTTTCAATGGCTAATTATCTCACTTATTATGGATGGTTAATTAATTTACTACAGGTGTGTGCTATGGAGTTTTAATTTTTTTTTCCCTTCCTAATTCGTAAATAGGTCTTGCACATGTTTCCCTTCCTTTGTCTAAAGCAATTGATTAAAATATTACAAAGCTTGTTGATCATCCTCCTTTTGTGGATGGTATATGATGATAGTATATGTACTTTTTTTCTTTTGTACTCTGTAGAACTTTTTATTTATAGGTTGTAATTTTGTTTATTGATTAAGCATTTAATCAAAAAGTTTTATGACTTAAAAAAATAAAAAAAATAATTAAGCTAAGTAAGGTAAATGTTTTGCTTTAAGAATGAGTAACTAAAGCTCTAGCAATGGATATTTTAAAAAAAAACTCAATAAAAGGGTATTTTTGGAAAGAAACAATTTATGTGTAGGAAGCATCCCATGGGTACTATTTTTAGTGCAATAAATCAAACACTCAAAAAGAACTACTGCCAGGATAACTAAACCCGGCATAATTTATTCCAGCATAACTTATCCCAACATAACTTATATTCAAACGAAATAATCTGTATGTATTTAGAATAAGATGAATAGTAATGAAGGAGTTTAAACTGATTCAGGGATCCCATATAGGGGTCACATAGCCTGTGGAGGTTTCCATAAGGTGTCACCTTGGCCCAAAACTTTCCGGAACCAAATTTCAAGTGTCACTAAAGCTATACAAAATTCAGGTCCTTACAATACCAATTGGGTATCAATATACCGCTAGAGTATCCTAGAGGATTGAGCTCATTCTATATGATATATATATACACACACACACAATTTGAGTATATTTCATAGTATTTATGTTGATGACAGCACAACGTCAGACTAAAATAAAAAGGGTAAGTGGGTATAAAGGTAAATAGTTTAGATCATAGGTCCATTAAGGGTAAATAGTTTGGATTTGGTCTATTAAAGATAATTAATTTCAAATTAGATCTATTTTGTATTTTTTTCCCTTAATATTTACATATGTAGGAATACTAATTACATTAGTATTTTATGTAGAAATATACAAAAATAGATGTGGTAATAAATGCATTTTTCATGTTGTGATCAGTTTCTTCCACACCATTTTTAATCAGAATAACCTATTACATTTAAATTGAAAATGAAATATTAGTAGCACAATAATTTTAGAAAGTTAAAATTCAAAATAATACAAAAATTATGAAGGTCTTTTAGTATAACAATCAATTAAAAAAAATATAAAAGTCCATAGAAGCCTAAGATGATCACATATTATCCTGATATTACTTTATATATTCAAAGAAGAAATAGTTACAAGAAATAAAGATAGCAATTTTTCGCACCTAAGTTTAGTCTAATTTCTTAAAATTCATACTTTTATATTTTTATTTCCAATTCTTATTAAATTATTACTTTTTAATTTTTTATCTATTGATAATATTAATTTTAATATTTTAATGCAGTCTAATAACTTTTTTTATGTACATTAAAATTATTCATGGCATATTTTAATTATCCGAACCCTACATGTTTTCTACTTTTATTCTTACCATCATTGTTCTCTCCTTTTCGATCACCTTTTCACTCACAATAATCATCTAAAACGTTTATAAAAAAAAATCCTCCAACACACTCATTATCTTGTTGTCCCACACCACCGAAAACTCCACTATTTTTTTAACTTATACTCTCCCAACGGACAAAAAAAAAGACAATTTTCAACCCCTTCCTCCTTCACCATCACTCAAAATCCCCAACTCAAACAGCAACTGTTAGACCCCGTAAGTTTTCCTACTTCTTGTAAATTAAATTCTTAAGTGTTGTGGTGATTAAGTTAATTTTGATTGTGAGTTGAAAA
>JAOTQR010069191.1:0-13400 GCA_025774065.1 Solanum ossicruentum | reverse complement strand
TCACAAATGAAAAAAGCACAGATAGTTTAAAGAGCCATTTTGCTTTATTCCATCATACTCCAAGGCCAAAAAATAGTATTTGAAAATTAAAAAACTCTATTTTCTGTGGGAGGGTGAAAGCTAAAAAAGGTTGTTTCCAAGGGCGGGAGGCAGAAACAAACATATTTTGCAAACACGATTAGCCTCATAAGTGAAGGAATGAAAAACCAACACATTTCTGAAATGGCTACAGATAGGTCTACATAGGCCCTTTTATGGGCGGTAGTGAATACTATGATCCATAGAAGGCCCTCATAGAAATAGAGTGCATTAAGTTTAACTATTGGAATTGGAATTATGAGACTAGGTACTACTCGTAGAATATTCCATAAGATGTAGACTTAGTCTTAGATTTGTTCCAGTTTTGAATTTTTATAGGCAGGGACCTACAAGACCTATCTACGAGTCATAGATTAAACTACAACCCATAGAAGCTCTCGTTTGATAGGTCACAGAAACTTCAAGTGTCTAGAATTTAATACGGGGGGCAAATACAGCACGTGAAAGATTCCACAAGCCGTAGAAGACTGCCATAATGTGAAATATTTAGAAATCTAGGTTTCCAAGTCTATCAACAGGTCCCCGAAACTATATGTTCAGCATTCACAATCAACACCGAAGCAACACATTATGCACCCCCACATGAATTCACTAATTCCTGACACCCCACATGCAATGAGCACAGTACCCCTTTGGTTTTTGTTTTACATGCTTATTTAGCAATCCAACACCATTTATTTATTTAGACATTAAGGCTTACACATGTAATCACACGTCATTTTTCAAGCCATGTATGCTATTCAATTCAAACGACATGTGAAGACATGATTTTCACATAATAGCATTCAAACACAATGACCACGTACACTAGTTTTAGGCATTCAACACTATTTCACAACAATGGCAACACTTCATTCAAAATTACACACTAAGCATATACAAAGGCAATCATGAATTCAAACACACAACATGAACCAATGTACATATCAATTCATTATGATCTAATCACATCAATTTGGTATTCAAAAGATTTTAGGGCCATGCATTTATCAAATTAGAGCAAAAAGACATGAAAATTAAAGGAGGATCTGAGGAGGTGAAAACCCTAGGTCACCGAGTTTTGGTCGAAACACTTGTCAGAAAGCGGAGATAGTAGCTGGATGCTGATAAAAAAACTAGGGTAGGGGGTTGTATTTTGGAAAATTTTTATGAAAAACGGGGGTCAAAATTTTTTACACATTGACCGTGTCAGCAGAAATAATTAGGCTTGGGCTTCCATGAAACCCTGATTATGGGTCATAGAAAACATTACAGCCGGTAGATCTCGATCTCGTAGATTGCCTAAATCGTAATTTGGGATATCGGTTTCATGGACCCATCTACGAGTCATATAGTGAAATACGACTCATAAATTATGTCGTAGAACCCCCAAGACTTACCTGGGCTCCATGAGTCCCATTCACGATCCATAGTTTTATCTACGAGCCTTAAAGTTGGCTCGTGGACTGGAGAGCACAAAATTTTGCTCACTTGAAGTGTTCTACGAGTAAGTGTACAGGTCGTAGTTCGACATATATATGGCCCATAAAACCAGTCGTAGAAGCACTTTTTTGTTGCCTTTTTAGCCTAAATGGCTAACTTGGTCTTGTACCTACATATTCTTCATAAAACACCCTATTACCCTATACGCAACCAGTTCAATGTCTAAAAATTACAACTAAAATACTAACAAAAAATTAAACTACGTATAAGTCTAAAAGCTAAAAACAAAACAAACTACCACTATTACAACAAACCTATTGGGTTGACTCCCAAGTAGGGTCTGATTTATTATTACGGCACAACTTAGATAACTTGGTTATTTAGACTTCACCAAGTTCCCAAATATCCATCTTCAACTCATCTGGCCTCTTCATCGACTGACAAATATTGAAGACAAGTTCTTCGTCATTCAACTGAAACTTGAGTTGGTTGGCTTCTATATCCACTAGTGCTCGCCGAGTGGCTAGGAAGGGTCTTCCCAAGATGATTGGGACTTCAAAGTCAACTTTGCAGTCAAGGATCACAAAGTCTGAGGGGAATATGAACTTCTCTACTTTAACAAGGATGTCATATAATATCCCCACAGGCTTCTTCACCGTGCGGTTAGCCATCAACAACCGCATGCTTATCGGGGTAGGGACCCCTAATCCTGGCTTCTTGAAGACCACAAGGGGCATCAGATTTATGTTGGCACCAAGATCACATAATGCCCTTATGAACTCCACATCTTGAATAGTGCATGGTATGGTGAATGCACCAAGTCTTCTCGTTTCTGCACTAAGAATCTTGTAGCAATTACACTATAATATTGAAGCTCTTGGGAGAGCTCCTAGCTTACAGTCCGCTTCTTTGTGACCAAGTCCTCATGAAATTTGCATACCCTAGCATCTTCTCTAATGCCTCAATAAGAGGGATGTTGATAGAGAGTTATTTCAACATGGATAGGAAGTGCTTGAACTTACCTTTGTCCTCCTTATTTTTAATTCTTTAAGGGAAGGGAAGAAGAGGTCTAGGAATGGCCTTCAACTTCTGTGGCATCTCTGTAGCGTTATTCACCATATTCTTAGCATGATCATCTCTAGTCTCAGCATCTTTGACCTCAACTATCTCTTCACAAAAATCATCATCATCAACCAGCATTGGAGGATCAATGGTCTATTTGCCTCCACGAGTAATCACTGCGTATACTACCCCTCATTCTTTGGATTTTGAACTGTATTTCTAGGCAATGTACCTATGATGAGTCGATATTTGACTGAAGTGTTGCTTTTGATGTTTGATAGCAATAGAATGAGACTCGATCTTTTAATTAATGTTGGAGATGTCATACTTCATCCCCCTCAAGGTATCATCCCGTGTGTTAGCCTTCTCTAATAGATGATCAAACATCTCCTCAACTTTAGAGCTACTAGCACCTGAATCACGATTATATGGTGGCACATATGGACCATTCCTATAACCATCTCTGTGTCCCCAATCAGCATCTCTATCCTGTCCCTTATTTCTATCATAGTAACCTCCACGATTATTGTCTCTGAAGGCGTCATCACTATTGTAGTTCCAACCTTGGTTCCTTAAACTTGGCACCAATAGTCCTGATTCGACCCTTGGGCGTTGGTCTAGAAGCCCCTCATCTAATCAGTGATAAAGCAAGTGTCCTCCTTATAGTAAGGCTCATCATACATGGTGCTCGTAAAAGCTGATAAGCAACTGCATTCACACATTCTTGATTTTGCTTCATCAATAACTCCACATTGGTACTATCCCAGCAAGCTCTTACATCATCTCCTTATTTATTTTAGCTTGTATCAAACTAGTACTGACTTCACATGAGCTCTTTGTTGTAGACCTATCTCTCGTTTCCCATGCACAATTCATCTTGACCACCTTTTCTAGCTTTTCTACAACCCTTGAAAATGGTAAATCTAAAAATGCACCATCCATGATGCTATCAGGACATGCTTGGCTATTCTCATCCGGGGTATGGTAGAAGATCTCCACAAGGACATCATCAATGATCTTGTGGTTAGGGACACTCCTCAGGCACTTTGTGAACCTCTCCCATGTGGTACTGATTGAGTAACCAGGAAGTTGATCAAAGTTGTTGATTTGGTCTTTCAGCTTCAGCTTCTTCGATCTCGAGAAGAACATTTCCATAAAGCCCTTATACAATTCAACCTAGCTGGTGATCGAACTCTGTGGAGCTTGGATAGCCATAGCATTGCATTACCTGTTAAAGACAATAGGAAGACATGAAGCCTAACAACATCCATAGATATATTTTGGTTTCCCATAACACTCTTAAAGAAAAAGATAATGCTGTGTAGAAGTCTATATGGATCCTCTGATGGCAGGCCCATGAACAAAATGCAATTCTGCAGCATTTGAAGTAACATACTCAAAATAACAAACTTTGTGTCATCTGTAGTGGCGATAACACAATAGCCCTAATGACATATATAGCCATAAGGTTAAGCCGATATTGATTCCACATATGAGCTTCAGCATTAAGATCCTGTAGTTGTGGGTCAATATCCTCAAGCGAAGGTGGATTATTATCATTCTCATTCTGGATTAGTGCTACATTTGTTGATGTTGTTTCCAGTATTGTTCTTATTGTCTTAAGCCATTCTTCTCAGCGTTCTCTGGATCTCTAGGTCAAACGGAGTCAATGGAATGCCTCAACTTCGAGTGTTGTGCATACACTGCACCTGCATGTTGGAAAAAAAAATAAAAACAACAAAAATATAAAATGAGGAAAATAAGAATTAATTCTTGAACTATTCAAATTAAACAAGTTTAGTCGTATTCCTCAGCAACAGCGCCAAAATCTTGATGTCGCCTAAGCTACACCTCCTTTTAGAAGGTTAAAGTGGTCGTTGTCAAGATGTATAACCCAACCAAGGTTAGGGTCAAACCCACAGAGAATATGGTAGACTTAGAGCAATTTCAAGAAATTAGAGTTGATTAACCTATTTATCTCCCCAAAAAGGGCTTTTTATAGAACTGTAGAAAGAAACCCTAAGCTGAGATGAGTGTGTGAAATCAGTAACAAGAGTAATTAGGGTATTGTGTTCCCCATGATTCCCTAACTTAGTATTACCAAATAATCAAATTCTTTTCTAGTGTGTAGTATGCAGAATGGTAAGTTAAATTTATCAAACCCTTTGATCTAGGTGAGAGGTAAATTTTACTATTTGATTTGATCCATCCACGCAGTGTGACATTATAAACCTTTGCCTATTGACCTAGTACAGCTTTATCTTTATCCAGTTTGGTTGATTAGACGAGAAACATCAATTGAATCCTGTTAATTAATCTCTTTTTATAGTCATTGCTACCTTGATCCAGTCAGTAACACTAGGTGAGTTCTAACATTGGCCACCATTAAAAAACAATCAAAACAAAGAGAATAAATTAGCATATGCATTCACACTTTTTGAGAATTACAAATTATTCGATTTTACCGTGTTAGTTCTTCATGGTTACTACAACCCTAGTTGTGGATTTATCTACTCATATTTAGTATAGATACAAGAATCATGATATAGAATAGCATAATTAAGAACTTACACATATGAAATTAAGAACAAGAAATCCAAGTTCTTCAATGAAAATCACAAGTATGAATTAAGAACACAAAATATTATTTTACAAGTGTCTCATAATGTTTCTTACTTTTTCTAAATGTTGCACACTATTCTCTATGGTTACCTATGAAAAATAACCTAAAACCCTATTTATACTATAGAAATACAAATTCAAATAAAATGGGAGAACTGGGTCGGCAAGCACTACAGGCATTTTTACGGGTCGTATAAAGTTCCACAGCCCGTAACTGGGACTTCGTGCATTCCATCTGCAATTCTAAGGCTGACTTCTATCAGGCCTATCTATGGGTAGTGTAAAGTTTTATGGCCCGTGGAGGGTTTCATCTGATGAATTTTTAGCAACTCCCCGCTTTTTGATTCTTAGGGTACAATCTACAACTCGTACAATGTTTTATGGATCGTCTGATTGTTTGTAGATTCAACTTGAGAAAATTTTCCTTTTACTATATCTTGCTATAAAGCCTACTCTATGACCCGTGAAAACTTCCACGGCCCATAAAGGGTGTCGTAGAATAGCAAACACTTCAATTTTTGTACACTTAGCCCAAGAATCATGCAAACCTTGTAATCCTACAAAACAAACATAAAAACATATCAAATCTACTAACATCTCTATGAGAACACACAAAATTCCAAGTTTAAAGTATCAAAAGTGTTGTATTTTGACAACACATCAAAAGATCATATGGATCATTTGAGGGTGGTACTTCATACATTGAGGGACATGCAATTATTTGCAAATTTCGCAAGTGTGAGTTTTGGTTAAAAGAGGTGGCATTCCTTAGTTATGTAGTGTCCAGTGATGGTATTAAAGTTGATCCAAAAAAGACCGAATTGATGAGGAACTAATGTACATCATTCTCTACTTCAGATATTAGGAGAATTTTAGGTTTAGCCATCTACTATCAAAGGTTTATTAAGGGATTTTCATCCATTGTTGCCCCTTTGATGAAGGTGGCTGAAAAGAAAGAAAAATTCCAATGGCTGGACGAGTGTGAGAAAAGTGTTTAGACTTTGAATTATCATCATACATTGGCTTCTATTTTCACCATAGCAAGAGGGTTAGAAGGATTCATTGTCTATTGTGATGCTTCAAAGGTTTGATTAGGGTGCGTGTTGATGCAAAGTGGCAAGATCATTGCCTATGCTTCTAGAAACTAAAGGTGTATGAGCATAATTATCCTGCACATGATCTTAAGTTGGCAACATTGGCATTTGTATTAAATATTTGGCATTACTACTTGTATAGGGTTCATGTAGATGTCTTTATCGATCACAAAAGCCTCCAATATGTGTTTACTCAAAGGGATCTCAACATATAAGGGGAAGAAGTGGTTGGGGCTCCTTAAGGACCAAGATATGAGTGTGCATTACCATCCAGGCAAGGCTAATATTGTGGCTAACACACTTAGTAGGGTGTCCATGGGAAACATTGCTCACATTGATCAGGGGAAAAAGAGTTTTCAAGGGATGTTTATAGGTTGGGTAGATTGGGGGTTAAATTGAGTGATGCCAAAAATGGTGGAATGATGGTGTTAAATGATTGTTAATCTTCATTGTTTGTGGATGTCAAATATAAGCATGATCTCAATCCTACTTTGGTTGTATTGAAAACATTGCTAAAAGAAGACAAAATAGAGGTTCTCTCCCTAGTGGAACATGGTATGCTTAGATATCAAGGTAGAAAATGTGAGTCGGATGTTGATTGATTAAGAAGTTCAATTTTGAAAAAGGCTAATAATCCATCATATTCAATTTATCTCGGTTCCACAAAGATGTATAGAGATCTGAAAGAGTTACATTGGTGGGGTAGTATGAAGGAAGACATTGCAAGGTTTGTGGTCAAATGGCCAAATTGTCAATAGGTCATACTTGAGAATCAAAGGCCCAAGATATAAAAATACCACTTAGAAGTAGGAAGACATCAATATACACTTTGTGATAGGCTTTCCCTGTACCCAAATGCAATATGACTTTATTTAGGTGATTAAGGACAGAATGACTATGTCAACTCATTTCCTACCAATCAAGACTACTTGCAGTTCTAAGGATTATGCTAAGTTATATATTAGGGAGTTGGTGAGATTGTATGGTGTGCCATTATCTATTATATCGGATCATGGCACCTAATTCATTTCTCATTTTGGAAGTTGTTTCAGAAAGTACTTGGCACTAAGGTAATTTGAGCATCACTTTTCATCCTCAACCTGATGAACAAGATGAAAGGACAATTCAAACCGTAGAAGATATGTTGAGGGCTTGTGTACTAAAATTCAAGGGTAATTGGAATGATCATCTACTACTTGTTGATTTTTCCTACTACAATAGTTATCATTCTAGCATTGAGATGGTACCATTTGAATCTTTATAGGTAAGGAGATATAGATCCCCGATGGGTTGGTTTAAAATTGGTGAGATTGCCTTGATCGGCCCTGGTTTATGGTTGGATGTTGTGGAAAAGGCGAAGCTTATAAGGGAAAATTGGAAAACATCTCAAAGTCATCAAAAATTGTATTTTGATGTTAGGAGGAAAGAACTTAAGTTCCATGTAGAAGACTAGGTGTATATGAAGGTTACACCCATAAAGGATGTGATGTCGTTAGGTAAAAAGGCAAATTGAGGCCCCGGTATTTACGGCTTTATGAGGTGTTGGAGTAGAGTGGTAAGGTGGCTTATAGATTGGACATGCCTTCAAAAATGGGTATAATTCATCTGATGTTTCATGTGTCCATGTTGACGAAGTTCACGGTGATCCAAGCTATATTATACATTTGAAGTTGTTGAAGGCTAAGAGAACTTGGCCTATAAAGAAGTTTCAGTTGAAATTTTGGACCAGTAGGTCAAAAGGATTCATAACAAAGAAGTTGCATCGGTAAGTTCCTTTAGAGGAACCAACATATTGAGAGTGCTACAGGAAAAGTAGAATCAAGTATGATGCGACAATATCATTATCTATTCTATTCTACTTAAGCCTAAGATAATATGTTCTTCATGATAAAAGGTTCTGAATTCTTTCGTTTCTGCATTTTCATATCACAACATGCATGCATTCTTATGAAATTGATTTTTAAATGATCTTTATGGCAATGGTTTGGAGGTTTAATAATTTTTATGTTAAATTTGAAAATTTTTCACTCATGGAGGGTTGGTGATAATTAATTTACTCTGTTTAAGCTAACTCTTATCACATTCGAGGATGAATGTTCCCAAGGGGAAGATAATGTAAGGCCTCGTGCCTCATAAGATCGAATTGAGACTTAAAAATACATTTCCAGATAGTTTTGGCCCAGGGTGCCTTTTAAGACACCTTTCCTTGAAGTAGGTGCTCTCCACACCTTGTAAAAGGTGTTGTGGACATCGCCCTTAGCCTCATTTAAAGCTAACAGGGAGCGGTTCCACCACATAACCCTCCACGACTTTTGGTAGGTCTTGTGGAATGCATTCTCCATAAGGAAGCTACATTTCTTCCTAAGGCAGACACCGTGGAGCCCACCATATATCATGGTGCACACCATGATTTATGGTGGTTCCTGTGAAGTACATATCATCTAGTTTTGATGTATAGTTTTGTGGGCTTATTTAGGTCATTTCCTTAAACTCTAAACTTCTTTTTGACATTTAGACTAAAATACACTCCCAATGATATATTAACCAATTCTGATATGTTTCAACCACTCCTCACACTTAGAATCAAATTCACCTTACCCAAAATTACTTTCAAGTCTCCTATCAAAATCAAGCTTAGGGATCTATTGAAGGACCTCAAGTTCAAGCTCAATCTTTTTCAAATCATTGAACTAAATGTCTAAGATATGCGGGTTTGATCCATGGGATCATTTCACCCATGAAGCCAAACTAATTTCATCTCTTCTACATCAAATTTAAATCATGAATTTTATGGGCTTTCATGCATGAACTTTAATTGTCTAAATTACTTTATGATTAGTGTTATTATGTGTATATATGAATGTTTATGATTCAATTACACAAAATTACATGAAATTTCATGAACCTCATGATGCTACCTTTTCAAGCCTATTGAGTTTATGAAATCTATGCATGAGTACTTTCAATCGGTGATAAAATGATCTTGAACCATTGAAATAAGTTTGAATCTACAATAATTACATGATTTGAAGCTTACATTTCATGAACCCATGCTCATGCATCTTGTTTATGCAAGTCTGACTATGTTATGGCAAGTTGTGAAGTATGAACATGATTATGCCAGTATAAGCACTCAAGTATGAATGTGACTATGATATGAATATGCTTAAGAAACGGTGTGTACACTCCATCATGTACAAGTCTTGTACATTGATGAGGATAGGTATAACCTTCCCTTTTACACAGATCATGGAATGAGCTAATCCTATGTATGCAAGTATGTATTTGAAACTATAATCAAGATTATGAACTTAAGTATGTTTTTACTTCTTTACATGCATACACACACATGTATTCAAAGGTATTTGACTTAGTACCAAATGAGCCATAAGGTGGGGAACTATACTCAAGGGTCCTTATATTAAGCTTGTTTGTCTCATAACTACGTGACATCGTATGTTCATGTTTGTCGATATAGTCTCGTTAGTGGATCTTCATATAGTGTTATGATTCATGATCCACCAAATGGGTTAGAGTTTTATTCTTTTTCTTGTGCAGAGGCAATATCAAAATTAGCTTGTATGGTCTTATTGTCGGTTACAGTTACTTCCTACATATGTTTGGTCTTATTGTCGATTACAGTTACTTCCCATATATGTATAATTATTTTACTCATGTACATTCATGCTATCTCTTGTGTTATTATCATGACCCCTTATTGTACTATATCATGATTACTTATGCCTTTACTTGTCTATACTATCGTATGCTCTTTACTGTCCTCCACCTGCATACTTAGTATATTCTATATACCATATTTTGCTTGCTTGATTTCACCATGTAGGGACAGGTGACTACCCTCCAAAGCCTTGTGCATAGTTCAAGTTATTATAAGTAACTTTTTGGTAAATCCTCCTTATTCATGGGCAAATCATGTTATATCTAGCCTATTGTACAATATTTGTTTATGTTGAGATTTCTATTCGTGAGCTGAGGACTTGTCTTGGCTCCACTTCACCTATTATGTAAAGACATGATTTAGATACTATGTTTCTCATACAACTTATAACTCTATTTTCTTATCTGTCATCTATGAATCAACTGTTATTTTTTCACTTGGTATGATCTTGTTTAAACCAATGAATGCTTATGATACGCTAAGGAGGCTAGCTTGGGATTCCCTTGGGATCTCATTCGTCGTAATTTGATATATTTTTTAATGTAGGTATTTGATATGTACTCAATGATTAAAAGTATCAGACTAGTTCATTATGTGTATCTGAACTATTTTTCTATATATCTAATATAGTTTCTTCTATGTATCAAATAATACCCACCTCAAAGTAAATGACCACAAAGAAAGAACAATAATTGAAGAAGAAAATAAATATTTGTAGATTTATCTTAAACATTAATAAATTGATTTGGCGTCCATGAAATTGAAGCAATGTCCATTGGGGAGCTTTGAAGTACAGCATTGTAGGTGGGTGTAATTTATTTTTTGTATCTGATAAAACTCACCTCAAAGTCGACGAACATGAAGAAGGAAACGATGCTTAAAGGAGAAAATAAATTGATTTAGATTTCTCAAAATATTACTCCCTCTATCAAAAAATAATTGTCTACTATTGACTTTGCATAGGGATTAAGAAACAGTATATGATTGGTATAATTTCATCAAATCATTCTTTGAATGTCATAAATACAATGTTTTATGAAATGTAATAAGAAAATGACTATAATTAATCACAAGAGTAAATTAGGAACTAAGTGTAAAATTATCTTTTGATTTCATAAATTCAACAAGTATAGTTAGATATCTATTGTTTATATATTAGACAAGTATTGCTGGACGAAAGAAATAATAAATTGATTAACATTTCTATGTTTATGAAATCAAAGTTGTGATCTTTGGAATTGAATAGAAGAAGATGGTGTGCGTACGGGTGGGCATTCGGTCGGTTCGGTTCGATTTGCAAATTTCGATTTGGTTTTTCGCTGTTAGATTTAGTGAAAATATCAATCCAAACCAAAACTAAAATAAATTCATGTTAGTTTGGTTTTTACAATTTTGGTTCGGGTTATTTCAATTTGATTTTCGGTTTGTGAGATTAATTGAACAAATTCAGAGTTCAGAATTTTTTAAAAATATATAAATTTATCATAAGAATTTGATGGAAATCATTTTTGGCTTCTAATTATTAGTTTCTGATTACTTGAATTCACATCTAGACATAGAGAATATGACACAAATTTCCCACGAATAAGAACAGTTTCTCTTTGGAATGACGTTTGGAAAAATATTTTAAAGTAGAGATTACCTTTCAATTTGGGAATTATGAATAGAATTAGGATTTCATTATTGATTATTTTGGGTTGGATGAATTGTTATATTAAGAATTGAGATATTGGGCTATGGGCATTTGAATATGGATTGGGCCGTATACTATTGTATTGGACTTTTGGACAATTGGGTTAGGATTATTGTCTATGAGATATAAATTATAATGATATAAAATAAATTTGGTTTTTCGATTAAACCGAACTAAACTGATATAAAACAAATTCAGTTTTTCAGTTTTCGATTTAGTGAAACTATCAACCCAAATAACTAAAATAAATTCGATTTAGTTCGATTTATACAATTTAGATTCAGTTATTTTGGTTTGGTTTTTTCGATTTAAAAAAAATTAATTCGGTCGATTTTTTGATTTAAATCAAATTATGCCCAGCCCTAGGGGTGCGGGATAAGAAGGAAAGAGAATGGTGAATGATCATAGGAGAGAAAATTTAGGAGAGGAAGTACTTGATTTGTACTAAAGGCATAGATTATTGAGAGAAGAAAGTGGATAGACAATTAAATGCTCAATTTTAGATTAATTTAAGGAATGACATATCTCAATGTATCTTACTCAAAATCTAGTAAAAAAACTATTAAATAGTGAGATAATAACACATTATTTGAAAGTATAGCTTAGATTAGTAGATATAGTATTTATATGTCTTAATAGGTAGTTTTTCGATTAATCGTTGATATATTTAGCTAATAATTAAAGGAAGAAAAAATTCTGCACTTTACACAGAAAAAAGGACAAAAAGAAGCAAATATTTTAAAATTTCGTTATGTTTCATTTAATGACTCTTCACCATATATGAGCTCCAATTAACAGGTTGAACTGATGTTGAATCAGTCCATTCCACCCATTATTCAGCCAAAATTCTCTCTAATTCACTTGGCCTACATGGTACTGTAAGTGCACCTTCATGATCAAAACCAAATTCTTCAGCAGTATGTTCTAATAATTTCAAGAATGAAGGGTCTGTTAAGAAACTCAAAGGAACTATAAATTTCTTAAGCTCATCATCATCCATAGCAACAACTGCGGAATGCCTTCCTTCACATCCTCTGGCACGTTCATCGACTCATTTTCGTGCTCATCAACTTTGGATGCACGTGATTTCTTCCCTAATAGAAGACTCTTTTGTAGCTTCCTCACCATTATTCTCAAATTCACTATACTATTGTTCTTCTTTTCCATTGTTCTATCCTTTGCCATTATCGTAAAAATAAATAAAGTCTTTTTTAAAAAATTTTAAGCTAGGTTTTTTATTTTTTGGTAGGATTACTTTGGATACCTTTCCTAAGTATGTTACCTATCTAATATATAGTGTAGGTTGGGGGTGTGGTGATATAATTAGACTGACTTTGGTCTATGTCCACTAGGGAGACCAAAGCATGTGAATGATGTTCCTACTCACCAATGAAACATCATTTTTGGTGTGTTTGGTATGGGGGAAAATTTTTTTCGAAAAATATTTTTTCATTTTCTCACGTTTGGTTGGCTTAATTGTATTGGAAAATATTTTCCAAATCAACTAATTTTTCTTAAATTTAAGAAAAATATCTTCCTTCCAAAAGTTAAAGGAAACCATTTTTCAAAACTTTTATCCAATTTCAAATTGATTTTTTTATTCCATCCAGATTACGATCCCCCTCCCCGAATCTTTTTAAATAAAATAAGATTAAAAGTTTATTTTTTGAAAAAAATTTCACATTTTGTTATTTTTTCACTTATTCTTATTCCGACTCACCCAATTCCC
>JAOTQR010069180.1:0-13401 GCA_025774065.1 Solanum ossicruentum | reverse complement strand
TGTTTGGTCTTTGGAGTTAATGTTTGTCTGGGTGCCCAATCGGCACTAGTCACGGCCCCTGGGTTGGGTCGTGACAAGTTTAGTGTATGCATTTCGTACGTGTGCACCTCATCAATTAATAAAAAAAGATTAAAGAATAAATGAAAATTATTACACGCATAACTCATATCATTGAGCACATAACTATAAATAATATGTAAAAAATTCCTGATTTTGGGGCGATGACTTTATGTTTCGCTGGAAAAGGGACAAGGAGAGGAGATCATTTTTGGGACTTTCACAGGGTTCTGCATTAGTGAAAGGGTTGTTTAGGGGTGTCTATTGAATTGGGAATAAAAATATGAGATTAAATCTCAACCCTCCGATTAAACATGAGCGATTAGGATTAAATTCGGGTGATGGATCCAATCCGGGTTAAAACAGTGAGTATTATAATTTAAATTGAATAAAAATTGAATTGAGAATTTAAGATTTAGCCATAAATTGAACTATTAGGCTAAAATTTGAAAGAAATTATAGAAGGATTGACTAGTGTTGAAATAAATTGCAAATAAATTGACTAGAATTGGATTATAAGGACTATGAATTAAATGAATTTGGATGAAATTTAATTAATTGTCATCTAATTAATAATTATAATATTCACACTTATAAAATATATAGTACTTTAAATAATAATATTTATTTAAAGAAAATACTTGATACATGCTAAAATTATTATATAAAATATTAAACGTATTAAAATTATTATTTTGAATTAGAAAATAATATATTAAAAATATATAACGCATTTAACATACGATATTGATATATTAATAATAATAACAATAAGTAATGAGTAAATAATAACAAGTATCACTACTACTATTATTACTAAAATAATAAATATTATAAAAATAAAAGTAAATAATAACAATAAGTAATAGTAAATAATAATAACTATTACTGCTACTATTATTACTAAAATATTAAATATTATAAATATTCAAGTAAATAAAAGAAATAGTAATTAATATGTCACGACCCAAGCCTAGGGTCTAAACGTGACACGGCGCATAGAGAACCCGAAGGGACCCCAAGCAAACCTCTTAACATATCATTACACATACTTCGTCGTGGAAGTAATAAAAGAATATAAGAGTATCACGACCCAAGCCTAGGGCCTAGACGTGACACAGCGAATGGGGAACCCGAAGGAACCCCAAGCAAACCTCTTAACTTATCGTTACACATCCTTGGTCGCGGAAGCATATAAAAGGTATAAAGTAAGCAAAAGGAACAAGGGGCTAAGGGATAGCTTGTCAAAATATCAACATCAAAGACAAGGAGTCATAGCTCATATCATAAATACATGACTCGTCCAACAAACACCTCTAAATATATAGATAGATCGGGGGCCAAGACAAAGCTATCAAGCTCACCCTCATAGTCAATAGAACATAAGATAGTGTCTCAATACATAGATAATAGTAACAAAGACTAAGGTCCCTGAAATGGAGGACTTACCAACAAGCTTGGAATAGCACGGAATAGCCACATGGAGGAGGAGGATGGTCAACTTGAGCATCGGTTCATACATGGTGATATCATGTAGGCAAGAGTATGTGTTAGTACGTTTGAATGTACTAAGTATGTGGGATGTAATACAACAAGAAGTAGACATCATAATCAAAATGCACGATATTAAGCAATAGACATAATATACAATATGTCATGTATGATCAGTGCTTAAGTAACTCATGCTTATATAGGATATCATATGTGAAGAAGAGACCAAGCTAGTTGTTCAAGGTAAAAACCCTTTGGTGGTTGTGTGGTATAAACCCCTCACATGGTTGATGGTAATAACACCTTACCAACACGGTGATGAAGTATAAACCCCTCGCATGGTTGATGAGTATAAACCTCCAACATAGTTACCCGGGGTCTTGTCCCTTTGGATTGGGTATGGTCTAATGTAACAATCTAACACCTTATATAAGATTCATCATATACTCTAGTGCAACACTTCATATGGGAATAATCATATACATAAGCTTATTTCGTCATCATAACATCATTCATATCATATCTCATGCTTTAGACCTTCAACTACTCAAGAAACCACATCCGGATATTTTATCAAACACTTGGGGGGTGTAATGGGGGTAAAAGACCATGAAATTTAGATATGGAATCATGCAAAAAAATCAGTGATAAAACCATTAATCAATACCTTGCAACACCCCCAAGACATTCACATCAAAATCCCTCATCAAATCCAACATTAAATCCAAGATTTGAAGCTCAAAATATGATAAATAACCATACTTTCATGAACTAAAATCATTGTACAGTAAATTTCTCAATATAGAAGACCCATATGTAAAATTAACTTTAAATCATGCATTTTTACGCAAAAGAGGGTTTAGTCACCATGGGTGGAAGGACCCTAATGGTTGAAAATCATATACCTTAGGTCTAGAGTTGCTTGGAATTGAGATTGGGAAGAATGGAGGCTTGAAATGATCTTTGAATCCAATCTTGTGCTTGGACTTCCTTGGAATTGAATTGGGGCTTGATGAAGGCTTTTGAGAGAATTGAGAGTGTATTTGAGATGAGGGTAATGAGATTTATCCTTTGGGATAGTGTTTAGGTCTTTTAGGAAGATTAGGATAGCATTGAAAGTCTAAAAAGGGCATTAGAGTAATTAAAATTTACGAAGACGCCATAAGTGAACAGATGGAAAAATTGGCAAAGTATCATCTCATTGGAGATTTGACTGACCGTGTGGGACTCCACGGGTCGTGTGGAGTGCCCGTGAGACAAGACTTAGATAGAAAAAATGAAATTTGAGCACTTGAGAAAAAGTTAGCGTCGACGTCACTTTGACAGTCGGTTTCATGGACCGTGTGGGGTTACACAGATAGTTTACTGGTCCGTCCCACCTCACTTAGACAAAACGTTGTAGTCCTCCATACACCCAGGTTCCACGGGCCGTTCAACTCCACACGGCCCATCAATAGTGCCCGTGGTACCAACCTTAGCCACATTTTTCTCTAAGTCCAACAAGCTTGCTTTGGCATACCTTATGACCATCCCCACAGTCAGTGGTGGGCCACACGGCCCATGCGACTGGTCGTACCACCTTTCTTAGTGCCAAAAATATCCCTTTCCAACCCCATCTTCCCTAAACGGCCTGTCAAAGGGCACACTGGCCGTCAAGCTGCCCATGTGCGTTCACTGCACGGGAGGGTCTCACAAAACGGTCATAACTCCTTCATCCGGACTCGAAATAAGGTGAAACCAAGTGTGTTGCGAAACTCACTCAAAGATATTTCATTTAAAATCCGTGTGCTTCCCAGTTCCAAATGTGCTAAAAGTTATGCTAGTTTAAAGTTGACCCTTGCATGAACCATCACCTAAAACTTAACTCCTAGGGAAGTCTTGAACTCGTTTAGGTACTAGGAGTCTCCCATGAATCTAATACACCCCAAATTTAACCAAATGAGGCTTGAAACATGGATACATAAGAGCATAGAGCTATGGGGTGTCACAATATCTCCCCTTTGGAAACATTCATCCCCAAATGTCAGGAAAACGCACACAAGGAAAGTAGTCATGAAGATTTTTGCTAAAACATGGATGCAACAATGCACCTAAATATGGTCTTCAAGAAAATCTCAATATGAACATCAAAATCCCCATAATATTATTAACATGAACATGAATTCATAAAAAGTAGAACGAAACTTAAGACTTGAAATCACATAGGGGACTTAGAATTGGTACCTTAGGCTTGAGTGGAGTGGAAAAGATAAGGATACCGCTTTTGCATGTCTACTTTGGCCTCCCATGTAGCACTTTCAACTTGTTGGTTCCTCCGAGGGACCTTAACTGATGTCAACTCCTTGTTCCTCAATATAATCATTTGTCTATCAAAAATCTGACCCGGAACCTCCTCATAAGTCAAGTTATCCTCAACAACACCCACCAAATCAAGACGCACAATGGCATTAGGGTCACCCACACATTTTCTCAACAAAGAGACATGGAACACCGGACGAACCAAGTTCGTTTCACTAGGCAACTTCAACTCATAAGCTACTTTGTCAACCCTCTTCAAGATCTCACAAGGACCAATGTACCTAGGACTCAACTTCCCCTTTATATTGTGACAGACCACACCTTTCATTGGAGAAACCTTCAAATAAACCCAATCACCCACTTTGAATTCAAGGTCTCTTCTTCTCACACCGGTGTAAGATTTTTGATGACTTTGGGTCATTCTTAACCTTTCCCTAATCATCCTAACCTTCTCAAGAGCATCCATAGCCAGATTCGTCCCCAATAAGGCCACCTCACCAACCTCAAACCAACCGATTGGTGATCTACATCGCCTCCCATAAAGAGCCTCAAAAGGAGTCATACCGATGCTAGAGTGATAGCTAAGTTGTATGCGAATTCAATCAAAGGAAGATGGTCATCCCAACTACCCCTCAACTACAATACACATGCCCTAAGAATATCTTCAAGGGTTTGAATGGTTCTTTCTGCATGGCCATCTGTTTGAGCGTGGAAGGTCGTACTAAGGTGAACTTTTGTACCAAGACCCCTTTGAAAAGACCTCCAAAAGTGTGAAGTGAATTGTGAATAATGATCCAATATGATGGACAAAGGAACCCCATGTAACCTTACTAACGCATGGATGTACAACCTTGCATACTCTTCGGCCCCATATATGGTCTTAACTGGTAGAAAGTGAGCCAATTTCGTCATCCTATCAACCACTATCCAAATAAATTCAAAATCTTTTCTAGTCTTTAGCAACCCAGCCACAAAATCCATATTAATCACCTCCCATTTCCAAGTGGGAATCTCTATGTCTTGGGTTAGGCCACTGGCCTTTGATGCTCGGCTTTGACTTGTTGACAACTCTGGCAACCGAAAATGAATTTGGCAATGCCTCTCTTTATTCCTCCCCATCAATACACGTCCCTCAAGTCTATACATTTTGGTGGAACCAGGATGGCTAGAATATGAAGAATTATGGGGCCTCATCAAGGATTTTCTCCCTCAAACAATCAACACAAGGCACACACAACCTTCTTTGGTACCTAAGGGCACCATATGCCCCTTGGAAGAAAACCTCTACTTTCCTCTTTCACCAAGGCCTTCAATTCAAGCAAGGAGGAGTCAAGATCTTATTTTGCTATCACCTCATCAACCAAAGAAGATTTGGAACCATCAACAAAAACCACATGACCTACCTCTTCCAACCTAACCCCCAATTTTGCAAATCGATGTACCTCCCTAAACATCTCCCTATCACCACCATCAACATGAGCTAAGTTACCCATAGATACCCAACTCAAAGCATCCGCCACAACATTTGCCTTCTCGGGATGGTAATGCACACTCATGTCATAGTACTTAAGAAGTTCTAGCCACCTTCTTTGTATCAAGTTGAGATCTTTTTGAGTGAAGACATATTGGAGGCTCTTATAATCGATGAACACATCAACATGCACCCCATAAAAATAATGACGCCAAATCTTTAATGCAAACACCACGGCGCCTATTCAAGATCATGGGTAGGGTAGTTCTTTTCATGCACCTTGAGTTGCCTAGAAGCATAGGCTATGATCTTACAATTTTGCATTAGTACACAACCAAAACCCACTCTAGAGGCATCACAATATACAACAAATCCCTCAAGCCCATCTGGCAATGATAATATAGGAGCAGACACAAGCTTATCTTTCAATGTTTGGAAGATCCTGTCACACTCATCGGTCCATACAAACTTAACCTTCTTTTGAGTCAATTTTGCCATAGGAGAAGGAAAGGAGGAGAACCCATTCACAAACCTTCTATAGTAACCCGCAAGGCCCAAGAAACTCCTAATGTCTGACGGGGTCAATGGTTTATGCCAATTTCTAATCACATCGGTCTTCTTAGGATCCACCTTAATACCATCCCCCGACACAATATGACCCAAGAATGCAACCTTCTTAAACCAAAATTCACACTTTTCATATTTAGCATACAATCTCTCCTCCCTCAATCTTTGTAACACAACCCTCAAACGCCCCATATGCTCCTTCCTAGTATGTGAATAAATCAAAATATCATTAATGAAGACCACAACAAAGGAATCAAGATAGGGTTTGAAGACCCAATTCATTAGGCCTATGAAGATGACTAGTGCATTGGTTAAGCCAAAAAATATCACCACGAATTCATAATGCCCATATCTAGTTCGGGGGGTCATCTTGGGAATATCGCACTCCCTAACCTTCACTTGATGATACCTGGACCGAAGATCAATCTTAGAGGAAAAGCTAGCCCTTTGCAATTGGCCAAAAAAGTCATCAATCCTTGGAAAAGGATAGTTATTCTTTATAGTGACCCTATTGAGTTGTCGGTAGTCAATGCACATTTTAAGTGGTCTATCCTTCTTCTTTACAAACAACACCAGTGCACCCTAAGTTGATTGGCTAGGCCTAATAAATCCCTTCTCCAACAAATCTTTTAATTGCTCCTTTAACTCCTTCAACTCCTGTGGGGCCATATGGTAAGGGGGAGTGGAGATAGGTAGGGTATCAGGAAGGAGATCTATTCCAAAATCTATCTCCCTTTCAGGAGGGACACTAGGAAGGTCATTTGGGAAGGCATTAAGAAACTCATTTACAACTGGAATCGAATCTATAGAAGGGACTTTGGACTCCACACCTTTAACCCTCACAAGATGGTAGAGACACCTTAGAGATCAACTTATGGGATTTAATGGATGAAATGAATCTACCCTTGACCACCACATCTTGACCTTCCCACTCAAGGAAGGGTTCATTTGGGAAATGAAACTTGACCATACGCGTTCTACAATCAATAGAAGCATAGTAGGCATGCAACCAATCTATCCCAAGAATGACATTAAAATCTACTATGTCTAATTCAACAAGATCGCAAGGCATCAACTTATGCAAAAAGCAAATAGGAAAACTTCTATCAAATTTCCTAGCAGCAATAGAGGTGCCAATAGGAGTGGACACTTCATATGACTCATGCAATAACTCGGGGTCAACATGGAACTTTTGAGCAACAAAGGGGATAACAAAGGAAAGGGTGGCACCCGAATCAATCAAAGCATATACATCAAGATCAACAATTTTCAACATACCAGTAACAACATCGGAAACTTTACCAACCCTTTGCCTTCCATGTAGTGCATAAAACTGGTTGTGCCTTAGGGCACCACCTTGAGGACCACCTTTACCCAATAGGACCACATTTGCACCTTGGCCCTTGCCATGGTTTCTTGGACAATTTGCCTTCTTGTGACCAAGCTCCCCACATTCATAGCATGCATTAGAACCCTTCAAACATGGGCCTCCATGAATCTTTCCACATTTAGGGAACACATCATTAGGAGCCACATGACCAACACCTTGAGGCTTAGGGAAGTCATTGGCAAACCCCCTATTAGTAGCATGAGAAGGCCCTTGGCCATGAAGAAATCTAGCACCTTTTTGGAATTTACCCTCAAATCGGGCCCTCTTGGCCTCATGCCCCCTCCTCTTCCTCAACTTCTCTTCCTCCATTTGCTATTCATCAACCGAGACAAGTCTATGTCACTAATTAGCATGGTAGACCAGCATTTTTCACTTACCAAGGCGGAGACCCCCATCACGAACTTATTCATCCAAGATCTAGGATCAACCATAAAATGAGGAGTATACTTTGAAAGTTGATTAAACTTGAGGGAATACTCCCTCACAGTCATAACACCTTGTTTCCAGTTCATAAAATCCACCAACTTAGATTCCCCAAGCTCAAGATGGAAAAACTGATTAAGGAAAGTTCATTTGAATTCCTTCCAAAGCACCACATTACCAATTTCCTTTTCACCCTTCCATTGGTTATACCATATGTGAGATACCCCCTTGAGTTGGTATGCCGCCAACTCTGTCTTTTCATTCGGCCCAACACCCATGATATTCAGGATTTTGTGGACCTCATCAATGAACTCTTGTAGGTCTTCCTCCACCTTTGACCCATAGAAAACCGGAGGATTCATCCTTATGAAGTCTCTTACCCTAGCTCTCGGGGTGGTAGTATGAGGGGCTTGGGCCCCTTGGTTGATTTGATTGGCCATAACTTGGGAAATCATAGTGAGAGCATCCCGGAGCCCACCATTGGTAGGTTGCTCCTCGGGAGTTTGGGTCATTCTTCCTCGAGTGTTAGGCATGATCTAGCATAGCAGAGAATAATCATTTGGGGGGGGGGGGGAAGACTTACCACAACTCTATAGCACAACTTAGAATATGAAGAAGGGTAACATTTTCTAAAACGTCTCATAGCCTCCTACTAATAATCATGGTGCACTTCACAACCACGAATAGGACTCTAATCGATGTGGTGTGTTGGACTCCGAGGATTTACAACCTAGTTCTCTGATACCAAGTTTGTCACAACCCAAGCCTAGGACCTAGAGGTGACATGGTGAATAGGAGACCCAAAGGAACCCCAACCAAGCCTCTTAACTTATCGTTACACATCTTTGGTTGCGGAAGCATATAAAAGATATAAAGTAAGCAAAAGGAACAAGGGGCTAAGGGATAGCTTGTCAAAACATCAACATCAAAGGCAAAGAGTCATAGCTCATATCATAAATACACGACTCGTCCAACAAACACCACTAAATACACAGATAGAGCAGGGGCCAAGACAAAGCTACCGGGCTCACCCTCATAGTCAATAGAACATAAGATAGTGTCTCCATACATAGATAATAGTAACATAGACTAATGTCCTCGAAATGAAGGACTCGCCAACAAGCTTGGAATAGCACCGACTATCCATGTAGAGGAGGAGGAGGATTAATTTAAGCACTGGTTCCTACATAGTGATATCATGTAAGCAAGAGTATGTGTTAATACGTTTGAATGTACTTAGTATGTGCGATGCAATACAACAAGAAGTAGAAATCAAAATCAAAATGCACGATATTAAGCAATAGACATAGTATACAATATGCCATGTATGATCAATGCTTAAGTAACTCATGCTTATATAGGATATCATATATGAAGAAGAGACCAAGCTAGTTGTTCAAGGTATAAACCCCTTGGTGGTTGTGTGGTATAAACCCCTCAAATGGTTGATGATAATCACACCATACCAACATGGTGACAAAGTATAAATCCCTCGCAAGGTTGGTGAATATAAACCCTTAACATGGTTACCCTGGCTCTTGTCCCCCCTGGATCGGGTATTGTCTAATGTAACACCTTATATAAGATTCATCATATACTCTAGTGCAACACTTAATATGGGAATAATCATATACATAATCTTATTTCATCATCATAACATCATTCATATCATATCTCACGCTTTGGATCTTTAACTAATCAAGAAACTACATCCGGACATTTTATCAAACACTTGGGGGGTGTAATGGGAGTAAAAGACCATGCAATTTAGAGATGGAATCATGCAAGAAAATCAGTGAAAAAACCATCAATAAACACCTTACAACACCCCCAAGACATTCACATCAAAACCCCTCATCAAATCCAACATTAGATCCAAGATTTGAAGCTCAAAACATGCTAAAACAACCATACTTTCATGAACTAAAATCATTGTGCAGTAAATTTCTCAATATACAAGACCAAAATATAAAATCAACTTTAAATCATGTATTATTAAGCAACCGAGAGTTTAAGTACCATGGGTGGAAGGACCCAATGGTTCAACACCACATAGCTTAGGTCTAGAGTTGCTTGAGCTTGAGATTGCGAAGAATGGAGGCTTGAAATGATCTTTGAATCCAATCTTGTGCTTGGGTTTCCTTGAAATTGAATTGGGGCTTGATGAAGGTTTTGATAGAATTGAGAGTGTATTCGAGATGAAAGTAATGAGTTTTATCCTTTGGGATAGTGTTTAGGTCTTTTAGGAAGATTAGGATAGCATTGGAAGTCTAAAATAATTAAAATTTACGAAGATGCCATAAGTGAATGGTTGGAAAAATTGGCAAAGTATCATCTCTTGGAGACTTGACTGACCTGTGGCACTCCATGGGCCATGTGGAGTGCCCGTGAGACAAGACTTAGACAGAAAAAATGGAATTTGAGCACTTGAGAAAAAGTTAGAGTCGACATCACTTTGACGGTGGCTTTCACAGACCATGTGGGGTTATATAAACCGTTTACTGGTCCATCCCACCTCACTTAGACAGAAAGTTTAGGCCTCCACACGCGCAGGTGCCACGGGCCATCCCACTCCACAAGGCCCATCAACAGTGTCCGTGGTACCAACCTTAGCCACATTTTTCCCCAAGTCCAACAAGCTTTGGCACACCTTGTGGCCATCCCCACGGTCAGTGGTGGGCCACACGGCCAGTGCCATTGGCCGTGTCACCTTCCTTGGTACGAAAAATGGCCCTTTCCAACCCCAGCTTCACCAAACAGCCCGTCAAAGGGCATATTGGTCATCAATTGTTCGTGTGATTTCACTGCACGGGAGGGTCTCAGGAAAACGGTCATAACTCCTTCATCCGAACTCGAAATAAGATGAAACCAAGTGCGTTGTGAAACTAACTCAAAGAGCTTTCATTTGACATGTCATAGGCTATCCAGTTCCAAATGTGCTAAAATTTATGCTAGTTTAAAGTTGACCCTTGCATGAACCATCACCCAAAACTTTAACTCTTAGGGAAGTCTTGTACTCGTTTAGGTATTTGGAGTCTCTCATGAACCTAATACACCCCAAATCTAACCAAATGAGGCTTGAAACATGGATACATAAGAACACAGAGTTATGGGGTGTCACAAAGAGTATGTAAATAGGGATAGATGGGACTAAGGGACAACTTTCATATGATAAACATCAAGAGTCAAGAGAGAGTCGAAGCTCAAAAGCATTATACATAACATGTCGAACAACACCTCTAACCATAGAACTTAGCGGGGGTCAAGACAAGCAACCGGGCTCACCCTCATAGTCAAAATGTACAATAAAGAAAGAGAGTCGTAAATACAAGGATAAAGACATATACATTGTCCCTGAACTGGAAGACTCACCAACTAGCTTGAGAGAAATCGTACTAGCCACATGGAGGAGGAGGATCAAGTGGGACTACGATCCCTACATGGAAACATCATGTAGGCATAAAGTATGCGTTAGTACATTTGAATGTACTAAATATGTAGGATGCAATGCAACAAGAGATAGACATCATAATCAAAATGTATAATAGTAAGCAATAGATAGCATAATAACAATATGAAATGTATGATCAATGCTTAAGTAAAACATGGTCACATAGAATATAATACATGTGTAAGAAGAGACCATCAGAATAGAACCTGTAGGTTACCAAGGTACAAACCCCTTTAGTTGGTTGGTGGATCGTCGTACCCTACCACCCATGGTGATTGAGGAACTAACCCCTCAACCTGGTTACCAAGGTATGAACCCCTTGATTGGTTAGTGGATAGTCGCACCATACCACCCCTAGTGATTGAGGTACTAACCCCTCACCCCGGTTATCAAAGCACAACCTCTTGATTAGTATCAAAGTACAAACCCCTTAACATGCATGGTCACATTCTAACACTATATAGGAGAATATCATATAGATACGTTCCTTTCATCATTATAAAGTCATTCAACTCATATGACATGCATTGGACCTTCAATTCCTCAAAATATACTAACCGGACATTTTATCAAACACTTGGCAGGTGTGTAGTGCTAACCATGCAATTTAAGAGTAGAATCATTCTCGAAAATTCAGTGTAAAACCATCAATGGATACTTGGTAACACCCTCAAGCAATATACATCAAAACCCTTCATCAAATCTCACAATAGATCTTAGATTCATAGATCAAAACATGTTAAAACAATCACAATTTCATGAAACCCCAACATAGTGTGTAGTGAAATTCATAATAAGTAAGACCCATGAGTAAATCAACTTTAAATCATGCAATTTTAGATAAAAGGAAGCTTGGCCATCATGAGTGAAAGGAACTCATAAAAGAAACCCACATACCTTGACTTTAGAGAATCCTTGAAGGAGATTGGAAATTGAGACTTGAAGCTTGAATGAGAACCTTATGATTAGGATGAGTTTTGCGACTTGGAATTTGGGATGAAATATTGTCTTCGTGTTTGAGAGGGTTTTGGGGAATGTCTTGAATGATATAAGGGTAAAATATGGCTAAGTATAGGTATTTTCATGCATGGAAAAACTTAGGCCCAAGACCCAAAAGTGTTGGACCGAGATAGAAAACAGTGTACAAACACAATAGCGCGCCCTTGGCGCGTCGCTCAAGGGGCACGGATGCTCTCTGTAAATCGCATTTTTACGATTTTCAAGTTTTGTTATGGTTGCTCTTAAATTAGGTTAGATTCATTCCCACTCAATTTGACTCCCTGAACAAGAATATGAAGACGGATTTTAGATATAACGCACAAATTTTAAGATATATGAAAATTACGATTCCGGGCACTTCCGAGGCACATTTTCGGGCACTCTTTGGAGTCGTTTCATAATAATAATAATAAAGGTAATTTAAAAATTGATAAACTAATTAGCGAACATATTTTGAATAATCAAGAATATTGAAAAGATACGAAACTATTTGGATTAAATTGAAAATAAATCTTTTTATTTTAAAAATTTTAAAAATACCTATTTAATCAAATGAAAATCCAAAAGAAGTTATAGGTTGATTAAAATTGGGTGTCAACAGGTAGAGCAATGGAAAAGGAAATAAAGAGGGGAACTAATGAGGGTCGTAGGATTATAGGTATACTGAACCATGGTGATTAAAAGGACTGAAAGTGTACTCTTTTTATTTATTAGATTAAAACTATCAACCTCCAAAAGTCGATATTCTGTCTAAAAAAATTAATATAGCAACATCAAACTATTGATATTGAACTATTTAGATTAAAAGGAATGAAAGCGCACTCGGTATATTGATCCGATTAAAATTACTGACCTATACAAGTTGATATTCTATTTTGAAAAAAGTTAATATAAGGACCTCAAAATATCGGTATTAAACTGTTGTATGAAAAAATTAAAAAAAAATATACTCTTTTAATTTATTAGATTAAAATTATCGAGCTATGGAATTCAATATTCTATTTTAAAAAGAATATCGACCACTAGAGGTCGATTTTAATAAAAACAACTAAATAGAATAAAATACAACAGCAATAACGTACACAGTGGAATCTCACAAGTGGGGTCTGGGGAAGGTAGAATGTATGTAGACCTGTAACACCCCACATTTTATATGTACTAATGCTATTTAAGTGACTTATGTTATGGTTTGGTTAAATTTGCATCAATTCTTGAAAGTACTTGAATCTCGTGTTAGTGGGCGATATTTGAGTC
>JAOTQR010069139.1:0-13402 GCA_025774065.1 Solanum ossicruentum | reverse complement strand
ATAGTTGGCTCTTGCGAAATATCTCTTTCCCTAGCGAGGGTGATTACAAGTAACCGAGACTACCCATAGAGTTAATTTGATGCTAAATATGGTAGATCGAATGCGTTTTGATTGATTCCCCTATCACCTATCCTTGCAGCCTAGTTTGATCAATCTTTACCCAATTGTTTCTTAGGAGTAGTTGTCAGCTTAGTTTCCCCCTAAATTAGTTATAATTCTTGCTTGGTACGCTTATCGAGTCAAAATCTAGTAGCCATATGTCCTTGCTCCACTCATTCACCGAGACATTGTTCCCTGTTTGATTTGAACCTAACCTCTAAATTTGGGTAATATGCTGATGACGGCCGCGCTTGCTTCCTTCGAGTAGGCGGGTTGAGTGACATCATGCTATAGTTTGTATATAAATTTATTTCTAAATATTATACAAAAATATTGATGGTAATAAATCTTTAAGTTTTCCTCTTTATTTTTCCCCCCTTAATAATTAGCTTCTCATTTAATTATATTTATACATGTTTACCTTTTGAATGATATACAAGTTATTTTCTCCGGTTCCTTTCATAATTAAAAAATAGTAATACCTATATTAAAATTAACAGTACTAACTTAAACAAAATTGAACAGTAAAATAATGAGGCAAATAACATTTTTTTCCTTATGAATTAGGATAGAGTTGAAGATATAGAATTACTCCAATAAAGGTTTAGAAAAAAATTAGAGGCAAAAATAGAGAAGTTGTTAAGCCTAAATCTTAGATTGGATTATGATCATAATTTTAGGAGACACTCAGAGATACTTACAATGGTAATCAATAAACATAATTCTTATCATTTCTAGAAGTGTACTTTTCTGCCCCATCCACCCTTTTTATAGAGGGATAGATGTGTTCTTCATGGCATTCAAATCGAACTCCAATAACTTTCTCTCAAATCATACTTACAAAGTAAATTCAAATAAACTAGTGTAAAGAATTCAAAATTCAAGCTCAAATTCAAAAATTTTAAATTTTAAATTTCTCATGTAAAAAATCGGTTACAGATTAATCCAAAGCTAATAATAGCATTGACTTCGTACATATGTGTTGCAAATTTCACTATACCAAGGAAAGTAATTATTTCAAAGCCTAGTAAATCAAATGACTTATGCTTGAATCTAGAACTTCGAGCTATAAAGTACAATTCTTGGATCTCACCTTCTATATATGATAGCTAATACTATGATTTTGGTATAAAATTTATCTTGGAATTAACTAATACAGTAATTAGATGTGGAATAACATTTAATCCTAAATTGTTACTCTCTATCTTTCCAAGAAAGCAATCCGCACACTATTATCTTATCTGTTAAATGCTTGCACACAAAAAAAAAAAGGAAAAAGAAAGAAGAAAGAAGCTAACCTCTTCTTCATCAGCACTTCTCGTGCGCTTCATGTTCAAATCAATCTTTTGCCAATCTTGAATCTCCTATAAAATTACACAAAAAGCAGTAGAGAAAATAATAAGAAAAAAATGAAGTGAAATAATCGAAGATATGAACCTTCTTAGTAACAGGATTGCATGAATCCAAACTTAGACTTAATGACCTTGATGGTCACTCAACTTATGGATAATGATCATTACATTTATTCAACTTCATTTTGTTTTTCAAAAGCCACACAACTTTGCCTAGTTAGCTTATGTGACCATTTTAGCTGCAACATAATTTTTTATACCTGTTTAATTAAATGACGTGACAAATATAAAATGTTTAGAAAAAAATATCTTTCTTATTAAAATGATTATTTAGTCTTATTTTAGGGCCTAACTCACTCTAAACCAGATCTAATTCTTCAATTTGTAGACAAAAAAAAAAAAAGATAAATCATACCCTCAGTACATTAGCTAATAGCAAATGAATTTAAACCCAATTGCATGAAAAAAAAGACTTATTGTACATAGATGTAAGCTGAGAAATGTCTAGGAACAAGCCGAAGTACTCAACATGTTTTAAGCCTCGCTTCAAAGCTTAAGTGTTCCTTTAAAAACTCTGTGTGAATAAATATACTTTGATCATCTATATCAGCCTATAAGAAAAAAATATTTATCATCATAGTAAAATGTGAATAATTAAGTAATCCCATAATGCTATATTTTTGTGTCTTTAAAAACTAAATTTAATCCTTCATCAACTACTACAACAGCATACCTAGTACATATATAATACAAGTACATGTGTAATACATAGAGAACACTATTATTCACTTAATTACATCTTTAACTCATCCCACACGTGTGGAGTAATTAATTTTTATATGTCAAGCACAGAGAGTTTTCTGGATATATCTATCGGTGATACTCGAACGCTTGACTTTTGTGCATGATCATCTCATTTTAAAGCTTAGGATATTATAGAGAACCACATTTATTTACTTAATTATTATTTTCATCCATTTGGTGGTGGTAATCCTATCCAGTGGACTAATTAAATCAAATAGGCATCTTAAGCCGCTTTTCTTTTATTAAACCCTATTGTTTATCAAATTTGCAAACTAGCATAGTTTTAATTACATCACAAGTAGAAGCAAATCTAAAATCTAAATTTGATGAGTTTGACTATGATTCTCAAACTTTTGTGCTAATTTCTCTTTCAATGTTAACTTGATTTTAGTAGGATAGTAATTGATCAATGCCACAAACAAATCAAAAGTATACACTCTACACAAAGTAGAAGAAAGTGATCCATGTAGAGAGGTAAAATCAGCCGATTACAGAAGAAAGGAAAACGTACCAGTGCACTAGTTTTCATCATCAATATCATCCAGCAAACTAGGTAGTCTAAGATCTAGAACAAAACATGTTCACCAACTTGCAAACATAAACATGCCTTTTTGCAAATTTTGCAGCAAAAACTGAACCTTAATGTCTTTCTGAACAACACAAGTCATCTACCAACCATCAACTAACTACCAACTCTAATCTGTACTTTGTTATTCAATAGTTGCCAAGAAAATTCCTCATACTTCCAATAATTTTAAGAAGGCCTCTTCTTCTATATCTTACTGATACAATTCCCTCCTATCATCGAGCTTCTGTTTTCCCATAAACAGATCCATATTGTAAATTGAGTGGCCAAGCTTACTTTCTATAACCGTTTTAACATCAGGAACAAAGAAGGTAGCCTTGACTTCTATTTGTATGATTCCACAAGTTGGCACTACGACAAATATACGAAGCTTGTCTCCACGATTGAGCACCAAATGAAGAACTGTACTATCATGAATATTGAGAGATGATAAGGTTTTGTTATCTTCAAGGAACTTCCCATCACGAATAAGAGAGAATTCGCGAAAGTTTGTTCCTTCTATGGAAGCAACTATAGATTTGACATCCTGGATAGTATCATAAATCTTTGAATAAACAATAATAACATCTTTCGAATGGGATCTCTTTACACGTAATGTGATCTCCGAGATTGTATCTTCAACATAAGCATGAAGAGTGGAGTTCCTGCGAACGCCATATGCAAGAAGCTTCTGTCCATCTATTTACCATCTTCTGAATACAGACGTTGATGACATGCTGGTATTCCATCCTTGTCTTGTAGCAACACTTTGACATTTCCAACACTATGTGATTCCTTGACATTTATCTGCATGAGGAAACCCAAACAAATAAAAGAAAAATATAGTCACAATGGTGCAATCTTCTACAAAACTAAAACAATGTTAGCTGTGCATACTACATATATATTACACATCACCACTCTGCAATCTTATGCTACTTTTCTTCCATTAGTTGTAGTGCATCTTATATGTCTTACCTGTCAACTAATCAAATTCATTTTTTTATATTTGGTTGGATCCACCAGCTAAATATGTCAACATACTGAATTGGAAAAAGAATGAATATTGTATGTGGGACTTAAGGAGGGCTAGTCATATTGTCCAAATTGTATCCTACTCTACCCCTAAGCCTACATTACAAGCCTAAAAAGTCCTTTGAGATTTTCAACCAAATGAAATTGAGCCAATGCTGATTGAAAATAAAGGCAAGCCTATGGTGTGACATTTGTGTACATGAGATATTCTTTTGTTGAGTGAGTGTGTTTTGAGTTCATGTCCCTTGTTCATTGTATATACTTGTGCATATTTTGGGGACTTTCTTTCTTTTTGTGAGGACATGCAAATTGACATGGATTGGTGATATGGATGCTTTTCTAAGTTTGAGTCAAGTGGAACTTGTTAGTTGACTAGGAGTTTGAGTCACTCCTTGAGAATTTATGTTGTCACTTGGTTATCCTCAGTAGTGTGCTTGAATTGAAAAAGATGCTTTTGAAATGTGAGGGAGTTATATGATAGGCATCCAGATACTTGTGCTAATTGTTGGTACCAAACGTTGTCATGATCATGATTTAACGGTTGTAAAAAGTGAATTGGATTATGTGTTTGAATTGCTAGCCTCTTGAGTTGGTTTTGTTTTGCTTGAGGACAAGCAAAGTCTTAAGTTGGGGGCGTTGATAAATGCATAACTTGCACTCATTTCTTATGATTTTGTGTTGTTAATTTCATAACTTGATACTAACTATGCTTTGAATGGTGTATGTTATAGGTACATATGGGATAGATTTGGCTTTGGTGATAAGAATTCAAGATTGGAACTGAATTGGAGCCAAAATGAGCTGAAATGCACAAAGTGTTACCTGGAAGCAGATACATTTCGTGAACGCGGCCTTCAGGCCCCCAATCATGGAGCTGTGACAAGCAGAGAAGCGTAAACGCACTAGACCAGACACGAAGGCAGAGCATAAGGAGACACAGCCTCCACGATTGCAAAATGCTGAGCACGACCACGGAGTGTTATAGAGACCTGCGTCGGGGCAGCTTTGGAATTTCACCATTTTCAGTCCCAAAATCACATATAGACACACTCCTAACCCTTATTCTTGAGAGGGAGAGATCAGTTCATACAGAGAAGAATATTCATACACCTTTGAGGAAGAAAACCAAACTTTAGTGTAGATTTTAGTTTAGGGTGAGGATTTAGAACAAGTTTTCTACAAATTCATGAGTGGATTGAAGAGTGTGGGCTTCACTAGTATTTATCTTTCACTCTTTCTTCCCTTATTCTTGAATGCTAAATTTGTAGATTTAATTGAAGCTTGGATGTTAATTTATATATGGGTCTTGATTATTTCTCTTGCTTTCATGCTTAGTTGATAATTGCAAAATCAAGAGTGTTTCTTCCAAATTGCTTTAATTGTTTGATTGGTTTATGGATTCATGCATATCTTCTTGTATAATTTAGATTTGAGGTAACTACTTGAATCTAGCTTAGATCTTTGATTATTACTTTAGCGGGTGTAGTTGAAGCGGAAGATTGCATGATAGTCATGGGTTTATGATTGAGAGCCTCAAAAGAGACTCAACAGCTAAGTTGTTAGGTATTTTGCTTTGAGGTACTCAAGTCAGGCGTGTCTTTGAGTGGCTCGCGTAGGAGGTCATAGTTGGCTTTTGTGAAACATCACTTTCCCTAGCCAGGGTGATTACAAGCAACCTAGCCTACCCATAAAATTAATTTGATGCTAAGTGTGATAGATTGAATGATTTTTGATTGATTCCCCTATCACCTATCCTTGCTCCCAGCTTGCTTGATCAATCTTTACCCAATTGTTTCTTAGGTGTAGTTGTTAGCTTAGTTCCCCCCCCCCCCTCCAATTTAGTAAGAAATCTTGCTTGGTACTCGCTTATCGAGTCAAAATCTAGTAGACATAGGACCTTGCTCCACTCATTCGCCAACACATTGTTTCCTGTGGGATTCGACCCCGACCTCTAAAGTTGGGTAATATGTTGATGACGACCGCCCTTGCTTCCTCTGAGTAACCTGGTTGAGCGACATCATGTTATAGTTTGTATATAAATTTATTTTAGATATTATACAAAAATATTGATCAGCAGTAAATCTTTAAGATTTCCTCTTTTTTCCCCCTTAATTAGCTTCCCATTTAATTATATTTATACAAATTTACCTTTTGAATGATATAAAAGTTATTTTCTCTGTCTCTTTCATAATTAAAAAATAGTAACACCTATATTCAAATGAAAAGTACTTACCTAAACATAATAATGAGGCAAATAACAATTTTTGCCTTATGCACTAGGATAGAGTTGAAGATATAGAATTACTCCAATAAAGGTTAAGAAAAAATTAGAGGCAAAAATAGGGAAGTTGTTAAACCAAAATCTTGGGCTGGATTATGATTATAGTTTTAGGAGGCTTAAAATGGTAATCAATAAATATAATTCTTATCATTTCTAGAAGTGTACTTTTCTTGACCATCTACTCTTTTTAGAGAGGGATAGATGTTTTCTACATGGGACTCAGATCGACCCCAATAACTTTCACTCAAACCCTACTTACAAAGTGAAATGCCCCAAAAAGTGCCCGAAAATGTGCCTCAGAAACACCCATAATCATAATTTCCATATATCTAAATATCCACGTGTGATATAAAAAATACAACTTCACATTCTTGATTAGGAGGCAAAATTGAGTGAAAAATGGGAATAACCCGAATTTTAGAAGAACTGTAGCGAAATTTTTTTTGCCAACTTTGCAATTCCAATGAGGGTCCGCATCATAGAGATATGTATTTTGTTGGCAGTTTCACTGTTCTAGCCTAAGGCTTTGGGGTCATGGTCCTAAGCCCTCCTATGCGTAAAAGAACCTATACTTAGTCATTTTTCAACTCTATATCACTCAACATATTCCCAAACCCTCTCTAACACTTAGTCTAATATTTCATCCAAATTCAAGTGTCTCAAAACTCATTCCGAATCTCAAGAATTTCATTCAAGCTTCAAGCTCTCATTCAAATCTTCGTAAAAGAAGTCTCCAAAGTTGAGGTATGTGGGTTTCAATCATTGGGTCCTTTCACCCATGGTGCCCAACCTTCCTTTTTATATAAATTGCATGTTTTCAAGTTATATTACTTATGGGTATTACTTATTATGGATTATGACTATAAACTATGTTGGAATTTTATGAAATGTCGATTGATTATGCATGTTTTGAGTTATGAATCGATAGTTTATTATGAGATTTGATGATTGATTTCAAGGTATCTTACATGAAGGTTTTACTATGTGTTGGTGGGTTGATTTACATTGAGTTTTCTCATATTATCTCACTCTTTAATTGCATGAATTTGAACTAATATTGCATACCCTCCAAGTGTTTGATAAAATGTCTTTTCAACGATTCTTTAAGTTATTGATGATCTATTGGATGCTTTATGAGTCAAGTGACTTTATGATAATTTTGGATTTTCAAAAGATGTATTGAATTCTTGAAAATGTCTATGTTGTTGTAATGCTGATTAAGCCCTTTTTCAAAGATTTTACCTCTTGTGAGCCTTTGATGTTAATGCAAGGGTAATGTTTAATGATGATCTATGCTTATGTTTAAATTTAGGCTCACCATTAGAGGTCGAAGATGCTTTAGAGCTACTCATATAATGTTCCTATGTTTATTATAAGTTATTAAAGTTATGACTATTTCAATTATTCTACAAGATTAGGCTTAGCAGCAATGGATGGAGGGTTTGCTCTCTTTCCTCAAACTATGTGCCAACATAGGAGTGTACTTTACCCTTTCTTTACTAGTGGATCCATTTAGTACACTTTCCCTTGAGATTCTTCCCAAAATGGTTCGTGTTCCCATAAGTTGAAGTTCTTCTGAAATCCTTTTAGAAATGGGTCGTGTTACCATAAGGAGGGTTACTTCATATGAAATTGGGTCATGTTCCCATAGGTTTGAAGTATGGCTTACCTTAGCAAGTAGACCACCTTTTTACCAATGGGGGGTAATCATTGGGATTCCAAGTTGTAGCTCACTTGGTGTTATTCTATTTTAATTGAGGTCCTTTCCCACACTATGTATTATGATCTATACCAGTTGAATGATTTTCAAGCATGTTTTACTTCAAGTACTAATCATGCATGTCATATTGAGACTACACATATCGATTGCTTATTGCTATGCATTTTGTCTATATTAGCTATGTCTTGTTGTCTTATTGCATTGCATCCCACATACTTAGTACATTCAAATATACTAACGCATATTTTATGCCTACATGAAGTTGCCATGTAGGAATTGGAACACCTCTCGATCATCCTCCACGTTGCTAGTTCAGTGCTTTGGACTAAAGCTTTGGTAAGTCCTCAAGTTCAGGGACACTATATATATCAATCTTTCCATTACTATTTCTTTATGTTAAACTCTTGATACCATGAGGATGAGCCCAAAAAGTTTGTTGGGCCCAGCTCCAATCTATGTTTAGAGGTGTTATTGGAACAAATGATGTATTTATGCGTTGAGCTTTGACTCTTTCATATGTTAAGATTATCAAAGACTTCTCTTAGTCTCGTTTCTCCTTTTTATATTATCTCTTGTGGTTGTTTGCTTTGCTTCTGCGACCAAGGATGTGTGATTGATATGCTAAAAGGCTTGTTTTTGTCCCTTCGGGTTCTCATTTGTTGTGTCATGTCTAGGTCCTAGGCTTGGGTCGTGACAAACTTAGTATTAGAGCACTAGGTTGTTAATGGTCCTTGGAATCCAACACATCGCATTGAATAAAGTCTTATTCATGGTTGTGAAGTGCACCACAACTATGAGTAAGAGGCTATGAGGCATTTTAGAAAATGTTTCCCTTCTTCATGGTCTATGTCGTGCTATAGAAGTTAAGATAAGGATTTCCCCTAACAATTATTCTTTGCTATTCTAGACCATGCCAATTCCAAGAGGACGAAGAGCCCATACACCCAAGGAGCAACTGGCTCCTCCCGCACCTCAAGCTCCTCAAGATGGGGGAGTGGCTCATAAAGAGTTCTGGGATACTATTACCATGTTAGCTCATACCATGACTAATCAAATCAACCAAGGGTCCCAAGCCCCTCATGCTCCTACTCTGGCCTCTAGGGTGAGGAATTTTACAAGGATGAACCCACAAGAGTTTCAGAGGTTTAAGGTGGATAAGGACCCTCAAGAATTTATTGATGAGGTGTATAAAGTGTTGTCTATTATGGGGGTTAGGTCGGAGGAGAAAGTGGAGTCGGCCTACCAATTCAACAGGGTGGCTTAAATTTGGTTCACCCAATGGAAGGTGGAGAAGGGGAACGATAATTTGATCCTTTGGGAAGAGTTTAAGGTGGCATTTCTCAATTGGTTCTTCCCTCTTGTGCTAAGGGAGGCAAAAATAATGAAATTTATGAATTTGAAGCAAACATCTATGAGTGTGAGTGAGTATGCCCTCAAGTTCATTCAACTCTCCAAGTATGCACAATAATTGGTGGCCGAGCAGGGGCTTAGTATGAACAAAATTATGATGGAGGTGCCCGACTTAGTTAATGAGGAGTATCGTACCGCTAGGTTAATAGGTGATATGGATTTGTCCCACCTCATGACTTATTCCAAACAACTAGAGGGAGAAAAACATAGGATGAGAAGGGTTTGTGAGTCTAAGAGGGCTCAGTTTGAAGGTGGATTCCAAGGTTCCAAGGGTGGGGTGCTCCAAGGCACAATAGGTTCTATGCTCTTCAAGGGAGGCAAGGGGTGGAAGAGGTGCCCGATGTCATCATCGGTATGTTAAAGGTTTTTTTTATTTTGATGTATATGCATTGATAGACTAGGGTGCCACTCTTTATTCTATTACTCCTTTTGTTGCAAAAAAGCTTCATGTTAGTCCCAAATTATTGTGTGAACTTTATGTAGTGTCAGCCCCGTTGGTGAGTCTGTTATTGTTAGGAGAGTCTATAGAAATTGTCCCATGTTCATCTTGTATAAAATCTTGTCTTGTGATGTTGTTGAATTAGATATGGTGGATTTAGATGTCATTTTTGGATGGATTGGTTATATGCATATTATACTTCTATTGATTGTGGGACTTGTAGAGTAAGTTCTAATTCCCTAATGACTTATCCTTAAGTGGGAAAGTTGTGATGCAGTGGTCAAGGGTAGATTCATTTTGTGTCTTAGAGCCCAAGGGTAGATTTCTAAGGGCTGTCCTTATCATCTTCTGAGGAATAGGAATGTTGAGTCTAAGGTTCTTTCAAATTGAGTCGAATTCGGTGGTCATTGAAATCTTGATGTCCTTTCCGATATTTTGGATTTGGGGTAATGTCTTTGTCTTGGCTAATGCACCGACTATGTTTTATAGATCTTATGAATATGGTCTTTAAACCCTACCTTGACTTGTTCGCAATGGTTTAATTGATGGTATCTTGATCTATTCCCGGGGTAAAGGAGAGCATGTGAATGTTTTAAGGGTGATGTTAAAACTCTTGAGGGATGAGAGGTTGATTGCTAGATATGACAAGTAAAGTTTTTGGGGTAGCAAAAGATGATTAGACGAGTACACCAGTTGGCTAGGTTGGGAATATGTGAGGTTTGATAAAGTTGTGAATGGTAGTGTAGTGGTTTTTGATGTTTCCAAATCTTCTCTGGTTGAACAGTTTAGTTAAAGTAAAACCTTGACCCCATCTTGCTTGAGTTAAAGCCTTGGTGAGGGATGATAAAGCGGGGGTTTTCTCCCAAGGGGGAGATAGTGTCCTTCGGTATCAAGGTAGGACATGGGTGCTTGTGTTGATGGTTGGGTTTGTTTAAAGGTTTCACCCATGGAGGGTGTGGTCCAGTTTGGCAAGAAGGGAAAATTGAGCCCAAGATTTGTAGAACCTTACAGAAATTGAGGAGGATTGGTAAGGTTGCATGTGATTAGAGTTTCTTATGGATATGGATATGGTTCATCCGGTCTTCTATGTGTCTAGGTTGAAGAGATATGTTGGTGATCCAAGTTTTATAGAACCTTATAGGTTGTGGATGTTGAGGAGGAAGATTTGACCGGTGAGGAGGTCCCGATGGAGATATTGGATAAACATTGAAAAGTTGGGAAATAAAGATGTGGAGTTCGTCAAGGTCCTTCGGAAGAATCATCGAGTAGAAATTGTCACTTGGGGAGCCTAAACGGATACGAAGAAGCAATATTCATACCTCTTTCACTCTATTTATGCGTAATATATCAAAAACTAAGCCATTCCTATGATTTCAAGTCTTAAGTTTTAGCCATGATGTCATTTGCATGTATTCATGTTATGTTGACAAGTTTATGGTGATTTTTGACACTTATGTTGAGATTTCTTTTTGAAATGATGTTTAAGTGTAGTTATTGCATTCTTGTATTGGGCTGAAATAATCTTGATTACTTCTCTTATATACATTTCTTTGGCATTTGGGGATGAATTTTCCCAAGGGGGAGATATTGAAAAGCCCCAAAAAGTGCCCGAAAATGTGCCTCAGAAATGCCCATAATCGTAATTTCCATATATCTCAAAATTTATGCATGATATCGAAAATCCAACTTTATATCTTGATCAGAAGGTAAAATTGAGTGGGAAATGGATATAACTTGAATTTTAGAAGAACCGTAGTGAAAAATGAATTTCGCCAACTTTGCAATTCCAGTGAGGGTCCGCATCGCGGAGATGTGTATTTTGTTGCCAGTTTCACTATTTGGGCCTAAGGCTTTAGGGTCTTGGGCCTAAGCCTCTCGTATATGTAAAAACACCTATACTTAGTCATTTTTCAACTCTATATTACTCAACACATTCCCAAAACCCTCGCTAACACTTTGCCAAATATTTCATCCAAATTCAAGTGCCCCAAAACTCATTCCGGAGCTCAAGAATTTCATTCAAGCTTCAAGTTTTCATTCAAATATTCATTAATGAAATCTCCAAAGTTGAGGTATGTGGGTTTCAACCATTGGGTCCTTTCACCCATGGTGCCCAACCTTCCTTTTCATGTAAATTGCATGTTTTCAAGTTGTATTACTTATGGGTATTACTTATTATGGTACTATAAACTATGTTGGAGTTTTATGAAATGTTGATTGATTATGCATGTTTTGAGCAATGAATCGATGGTTTATTATGAGATTTGAAGATAGATTTCAAGGTATCTTACATGAGGGTTTTACTATGTGCTGGTGGGTTGATTTGCATTGAGTTTTCTCATATTATCTCACTCTTGAATTGGATGATGTTGAACTAACATTGCACACCCACCAAGTGTTTGGTAAAATGCCTTTTCAAGGATTCTTAAAATCATTGATGATCTATTGGATGATTTATGATTTAAGTGACTTTATGATTATTTTGGGCTTTCAAAAGATGTATTGAATTCATGAAAATGTCTATGATGTTGTAATGCCGTATTAAGCGCTTTTTCAAAGATTTTACCTCTTGTGAGCCTTTGATGTTAATGCAAGGGTAACGTTTGATGATGATCTATGCTTATGTTTAACGTTAGGCTCACCATTAGAGGTGAAAGATGTTATAGAGCTACTCATGTAATGTTCCTATGTTTATTATAAGTTATTAAAGTTATGACTATTTCAATTATTCTATCGGATTAGGCTTAGCACCAATGGATGGAGGGTTTGCTCTTTTTCCTCAAACTATGTAGTACACTTTCTCTTGAGATTCTTCCCAAAATGGGTTGTGTTCCCGTAAGGTGAAGTTCTTATGAAATCCTTTTCGAAATGGGTCGTCTTCCCGTAACGAGGGTTACTTCATACGAAATCGGGTCATGTTTCCCTAAGTTTGAAGTATGGTTTACCTTGGCAAGTAGACCACCTCTTTAATAGTGAGGGGTAATCATCGGAATTCCAAGTTGTAGATTGTTTGGTCTTATTCTATGTCTGTTGAGGTTTCTTCCCACACTATATATTACGATCTATACAAGTTGAATGAATTTAAAGCATGTTTTACTTCAAGCATTGATCATGCATGTCATATTCAGACTACACATATCTATTGCCAATTTCTATGCATTTTGTGTATATTGGCTATGTCTTGTTGCATTGCTTCCCACATACTTAGTACATTCAAATGTACTAACGCATAATCTATGCCTACATGATGTTACCATGTAGGAATTGGAGCAACTCTCGATCATCCTCTACATTGCTGGTTCGGTTCTTTGGTTAAGCTTTAGTGAGTCCTTAAGTTCAGAGACACTCTCTATGTCACTCTTACCATTACTATTTCTTTATGTTAAATCCTTTATACCATGAGGGTCAGCACGGAAAGTGTCTGGAGCCCTGCTCCAATCTATGGTTAGAGGTATTGTTGGAACAAAAGATGTACTTACGCTTTGAGCTTTGACTCTTTTATATGTTAAGATTATCAAAGACTTCCCTTAGTACTGTTTTCCCCTTTTTATATTATCTCTTGTAGTTATTTGCTTTGCTTTCGCAACCAAAGATGCGATATTGATATGCTAAGAGGATTGTTTGGGACTCTTCGGGTTCCGATTCGCCATGTCATGTCTAGGCCCTAGGCTTGGGTCATGACACAAAGTAAACTCAA